>ML826267.1:0-20788 GCA_009831015.1 Picea engelmannii
TAGTTTAATTAGATTTATATTAGATTATTTAATTTCAGTAAATACTTTAGATTGTTTAATTTCAGTAGTTTTTATTTCTTTTTCATAAAATATAAAAAATCAAAAAAGAGATTCTTGGCTATCTTAGGGCAGAATATACATGAGTTTTGCAGGTTTTAATCAAATCTATAGATTGTTTATAGTGTACATTTGTGAATAAGTAATATAGCAGCTGATAATTAGATAGTTGATTTGAGTTATTACAATGGTAATTAGTAGTTTGGATATATGATAGTTAGCATAGTTTATATTCAGTTTTGATTAGTTTCAGTTTGTTTTATTAGTTTTATTTAGTTTTAGTTTCTTTTAGATTACTTAGCTCAGATCAATTCTCTCTTTGGTTTTCTTGAAAAACCTTAGAGCAGCCAACGGAGCCGTTAAACTCGTCAGGGTGGTCCATTCCAAACGGCTTGGGTTATTTAGACAACCCCGGACCGGTTCCACTCTCCTAGTTGACGGACGATCATTTTCGCCCATCAACACAACCCAATGACCTCCCTAAATGGGTCTTATATGAAGTCGGTATCACCCTTGCCATAGGTCAATTATGTGGCGTTGTCTCCAATGACTTCAACTTTCGATGACTTAGATCTGGTAGTTGACATGGTGATGTCTTTGGTAGGGCTATTGGAGCCTGATCTCCTTACCCCTGTTGTGGCCCTCGACATGTGTTCCTTCCAGAGAATTCTCCTTCCATCCAATGAATATCTCTTGGAAGCCATGACTGAGTTTTGTCCCCTGACATGGTTTCCTTCCAAAGAATTATCCTCTTAGAAACCATGATCAAGAAGAGTCCACGAGCATAGTTTTCCTCTCTGTGGAAAGCTCATTAAAAAATTAAACATATGTCACAAGAATAGATTCTCTTCTCTGTGGCAAGCTCGTTAATTAAATGAAATAGAGGTCATGAGCATAGTTTCTCTTCTCTGTGGAAATCTCGTTAAAAAATGAAAAAGAAATCTAGGGATTGAACCCAAAGCCTTGAGCATAGTTCTTTTCTTGTGTCAAGCTCGTTAAAAAATGAAACAGTCACCTCTCCTGTCAGGTCGAGTCTTTCACCAGATCTCATAGATGTAAAGTCAAGTCTTTCATTAGGTCTCATATTTGAATCTTCATTTCATCCACCTGTATCCTTTTTCTCCATCTAGTATAGAAATTGGTGACAACCTCAAAGTCGGTGAATGAATTGAATCTTGGGGGGCATGTCTCCAGCCTTTGATTGTCATTCTGGAGTTATGCCACTAGCTTTCAAGCTGGGGGTAGAGTACCGAGCTTAGTCTTTTCTCTTTCTCGCACTCGTAAAAACATGAGAATGTAACCGAGCAACCTTTTATCTCTTTTTCAGGATCGCATGGATATACGAAAAAGGAATCCCCTGAAGTCTTCTTTAATCTCTTTTTAGACTCTCTAAACATGAAAATATTGTTGAGTGATCTTTCTTCCTTTCACACTCATTAAAAGGTTTGAAAGGGCGTCTTTCGAGTGGTACTTTATCTCTTTTTCGGCCTCGCGAGACTAACATTACAAAAAAGGACAACACTGGAGTCATCTTTAAGTTCTTTTCAGACTCTCTAAATATGAAAAACCACCGAGTTTACCTTCTCTAGACTCATTAAACAATCATACAATGAAGGGCCCATATGGGACCGAACCCTTACCTCTTCTAGTTCATTAAACAAAGGAAGAGGGACTTACTGAAGGTGAGTTATATCGAGCATGTGTTACCCTCCTCAAGCTCGTTAAATCAAGAAGAGGTACTTGTCTATCTAGATGGGGGGGGAATTGAAAGAAGCAAGCCAAGCAGTTTTTGGGAACATTATAGGTAACTCTTACAATCGCCCTTGAACACAACACTTTGTCTTTGCATACATTTTAATCCGCTAAACCTTTGCACTGAACCAATCCTCTGAGTTTCTTTACTCCTTTGGGTCACCCGAAGAAAGTCATAGTATCCACTACATCATCATGTTTTTTTCCATGTCATGTTTCTATTGTTGTGCCTCAGTGTTCAAGGGAAGTATCTACCTCGAGATTCAGCCATCATAAATATCTTGTTTCCATACCCATTTCAGTCCATGTTCATTTGATATACCAATTTACATATTTGTGTCAGTTTCGTGTCATTGATGGGGGATACATCAAGGCCCTCCTGCGACGAGTCTGTTTCTGCCGACTTCAACACATTATATAGGAACATGACTTAGAAACCACTTAGTACCTTGGGACCTGCATGCCTCAATGGTAGGCCTCCTCACTTCCAACAGTGGGTTTAAATCATTGATCTTTGATCGGATGATTCCATGGATGTTCGAATTCATCTCATCCATTCACATTTTTTGGAATATACTAGAGTACCTTGGGAATCATTGACATCAATGGTGATTTCCATTGCTTTTGTTAATGGTTTACCTCATTGACCGGTAATCAAGTGGTTTATGCCATGTTCAACATCAGGACATCTATTCACATGGTTAGATTCATACTACATCGAGATTGGTAAGAAGACCCTGGGTTGAGTCATCACTCTTATATGTACTTTGCCCAGGTTGTGACGAAGTTTCTTTTGAATGTTGACACATATATTGTCACATAGATCCACTTTGTATTGGTCGTGGCTATGTCTTTTCATCTCATAGATCCATTTTGTATTCTTTGTGGCTACGATCAGTTCAGGTCATAGGAGTATAGATCCACATTGTATCTTCAGTGTCTATACCTTTTTGTCAATATAATTATGGATCCACAATGTATTTTATGGCGGCCATACCTTGAAAGTCTTTATCACTCAAGCATAGGTATGCCTGCCTTGGGTTTGAAACATGTCATAATATTTGTTTGATGGTTGTGTGCAACTTCTATCAGGTTCTCTGAGTTCATACCCTTGCTTGAAAAAGTCTACAAAGTACTTCAGTCATCAGTTTCTATCTTCTATCTTCTATCAAAATTACTCACTTCAATAGTGTCACAAGTGTCATCATTACAAGTGTTGTAAGTGTTGCATCTTGACCACAAGTGTCACAAGTGTCGCAAACATCATACTGCCATCTTTCCTATGTCGTGTCTCTGATGACATCACAGGGACACTTAAGACACCCTCAAATATTGGTTTTAGGAAGAGAAATCATATGATGAAGAGTACAAATCATTTTCCATGAAGAAAACCACTTAAAAGTCAATTTTGGAGGCCAGCGCTCCCCTACCCACTATTAGGGAGTGTCGGCACTCCCTAGCCTCCTTTGGGGGAGCATTCCATCACTTTGTGCACCCTTTTAGGGGAGCGTTCCAGCACTTTGTGAACCCTTTTGGGGGAGCGCTGGGATTTTTTAGGGAAAATTTGGGCAACACTCCCCTAACCACTGTTAGGGAGTGCCAGTGCTCCCAATCCTTCTTTGGGAAAGTGTTTCAATGCTCTGTGTACCATTTTGAGGGAGCGCTGGGCTATTTCAGGAGATATTTGACTATTGATACAAATCGGGGGAAAATCCCCCTCATCTCTGGAGTTTTTTGGATTTGAATCTGAGGTCGAGGCTCGATCTTAGGGAGGATCCACAACTGAAGGAGAAAGATCCTAAACCTATCCCAATAATTTGTAAGGTGGTTGGGTCTCTCCAAGCTTATATAAGGATGCCTTCTCATGGTAAAATGGATATAGAGAGTGAGAGATACCAAAATTATGATCTCATGAATGGTATGAGATAGAGACATTGTGAAGCATCAAGCTTATGATCTAATAAGGGAGATATCATTGAAGCACCAACATTCTGTGTGGATTATTTGAGCAAGGGTCTGGACAAAGAGAGCTTGGTGAAGTTTTTGAACCTACATTCATGGTTGTAAGCATCTCACTTTGTTTTCATTAGTATAAATCTATGCTTGGCCTATTTCCTTTAAAGTTTGTGTACGTTTCATGAACTTGTTTCTTTCATAGATCCATTATAAAGTTAATCATGGTAGATTAGGAAGTATGTCTCATTATTGTTGATCATTGTATTGCAGGACCTTCTGAAGAACTTGGAGATCAAGAACAACCTAGATCGAGCAAGGGAAAGCGTTAGTAAAAGGTATTTACCCTTCTTCATTCTTATTCTTTGAATAGTTTACCTTCATGAAAAGGAATTTCAGTGTTCACAATAGCACTTTTCTGTCTTGGTCATAGGGGTCTAGTAACCAAGAGGAAATCCACTTGTCCGCAGGGGGATTCTCCTGTAACAATGACCACTTTGCAACCGAATATTGATTGGAATGATGGAAAACCAAAGATGACTAAAAAATGGAAGGGCCTCCATAAAAGGACCATGCTTTACATACCATTGGAATAGTAGGGAACAAATACGTAAGGTGATCTCCTTTGCAAATATTACAAGGGAACTTAGGATTATGTCATGTACGTCTAGGTTTATCAACCATATTTTTTCACCTAGCATGACTTACAATAGTCACTGGGTTTCCCCCAACATGAATAGTAGAGGTTGGTTGCACATATCCAACGTGACTAGCATAGGTTGGTGACAATACTCCAACATGAATCGCAAAGGTTGGTGACTCGATGTTAGTATGACTAGAAGTGACTAGAGTTTTTCTCCCAACATGACTCACAAAGGTTTTTTGCCTATCTCTAGCATGACTCACAAAGGTGAGTATATGATCTCCAACATGACTTGCATAGGTTGGTGATGTTTGTCAAGGATGACTAGCAGTGACTAGACTCGTGCCCCTAGATTGACTTGTAGCAGCTGGTTGTTTGTCTTCAACATGACTCACAAAGGTTGTTGGCGAATCTCCAACATGACTAGCAGAGATTGGTGACTTGTTTCTAGTATGACTTGCGGTGACTGGACTTGTTCTTCTAGCATGACTAGTAGAGGCTGGTCACTTTCCCCTAGAAAGACTTGCAGAGGATGGTGACAAGTCTCCAACATGACTAGAAGAGTTCGGTGAATTGTTTTTCTTACCCTTCCTCTTCCTATTTCTTTTAGACTTTTGGTTACTAGTAGCAAGAATTTCACCAGAAGAGGGAGAAGGAGAAGGAGTAAAAGTTTTGTATGCAGAAGGTGAAGGATCAAAGGCTATGATCAAATCACGATTTTGCGATTCGTGAGTTCTTATAACTCTTATTTTGAATCCTTTGAGTCACGAGTCAGCGAAACACTGATCTCTCGCCACATTTCCCCCTTTATGGACGTTTTCGATGATTTATACTGATCTCTCACCACATTTCCACCTTGATGGACGGTTCCAATGATTTCAGAATTTCTCCACCCCGCTCCTCCTCTGTAATTTCAAATCTTATCATTAGTGCATTTTACCTCAATCGGGAAGCTACGATTATTTTACACTCAGACTGAATGACTGCGATCTTTCCCCCTCTGTGCCTGCTCTTCATTGTCTAGACATTGATCGGATGGTCTAGACCTTTCTGCTTGAGCTTACGCTTTCTTCAGACTTAGAATATTTTCGAAGGATTTAAAGGATTCGACCTTTGTCCTTCCTGCGAGTCCATTTCTTGGATCTCGTTAACACTTCTGAAAATTGTTATTCCTCCTGAGCTTGGTCTCATGAACACTTATACTTCCCAAGCACTCCTTGCATTTCAGGGATTTTGATAACTCAGGTCCAAAGGATTTCTCAAAGAGAAATTCCTCTCGCCCTCCTGGGGTTCTTATTTTTTGGTTCTTTGACTTCTTGCAAAGTCCCTTGGACACTTAGTCAAATCTCGGATCTATGCACTCCTTGCACTAGATCTTTACACAAGGTTCAAATTATTGCAGACAACTGTGCACGCCTTGCACCAGTCTCTTTTCACTCCTTGCAAAGGGAAATTTTCATGCTATCTCTTCTGAGCTTCAGAATCGAAACAAATATTGTTAATGCACTCCTTGTGTTCTGTGTTCACACCTTGCACCACTTTCAACAGAAGAGAAACAATTAAAACTTATCCTAGCATTCACAGTTCCTTCTACTCATAACGAAATTAATTCATTCATTCATGAAAACACAATAACAAAGAATTGCAAAAYAATGTCCACACCATGCATTGGATCAATTTTCCTATGTTACATTCATAAGTGAAAATGCCTACAACTGAAATCAAAACAAAAAAAAAATGAAAAACTCATATATCTCCTCCTAACTTGCAGCTAGCCTCATTTGGGCATCCATAACCTCTATTTATCTCAGAGGGTTCTTACGGTTCCCCTTGACTACTTGTCTACATCAAAACCTATCCTRATGGCTATCCTAGTCCAGTCGCATTCCATAGCCGGAGTGGAAACTCCCACTTYGCTCATGATTTCTCAAGCGTGTGTGCCYCAAAATATTTTTCCAGCGCTGAGTTAACGTGTACTTCAAAATGTTTGTTGCAACTGTTAGCACTAAGATTCCATACAGACTCCCAAACACTGATAGGTCCTGCTCCACGTGCTTTCCAGTGATGTTCCTGCATCAAAGGGGGAACCAACATTTCCAAGAAACTAAAATCACAAGGATCCCCTTAGGCAGGGGTCCCTTGGTTGGTATCCTAAAGAATGTTGGTGATATTTTTCTTATTCACATGTTCATCCCTTGTAGGATTGTTCATTTCCATAAAAGTCTCATGCATTGACTCTAGCAAATGAGTGGTATAAAAACCCATGCCTTCTAGGAGATGGATCCACGCTTTCAAGAGAAATAACAGGGGTCCTTTTCGACAAGTGGAGTGGTTAGTAAACCACCCTAAATCAATGATCTAAAAATGATGACACTAAAACAACCTAAGGCCAACTACACAAAGAAACCCTCCAATAAAAATTCTAAGAGAAACAATGAAAGAAAACAACTTTTCCAAATATTCAGCCCAGATGGATGAAGTCTTGATTCCAAAGAAATGAAAAACTGGAAAGGTACATTCCAGATGAAGTCACGGGTTAATTAAGTCCCATGGACCAACTAATGAAGGAGTTCGGAGTAGTTATCCCGACCTTCACTAACCAGCCTTATCTGGTATAATTACCCATGCTTCGCGGGGAACCCTCCAAAAGTATTGAAAAGTGTGATACAAAATCTACCCCAAGTACCAAAATAATCCCATGTAGTCACCTCTTATATCCCTAGGTTACCAAATCACAGTTAGTGTTCGGGGGGAACAATCAACAATCGGGATAGAACGTATGGGTAGGGTAAAAAATCTTGAAGCTTCGAAAGTGCTTCCTCTCATGGAGGTAAAGGAACTAAAGAAACCTACAACATACAATCTCTAAACTAAGCTAAGTCAATATTCAGAGGGGAAATCTCCTTGACTCTCCTTCATGCGACCTCGTGTTTATCTCCTATGCTAGAGGAGGCTCCCGAATATATTTATACGATAGTTGGATTTGAGACTCTCCCTAGCTCAAATTCTTATGTTCTTTCAATGTCCTTGGAGAGCTATCTCTCCAATCCTAATACAAGGCCCTAACCCTAAACTTGTTTGTGAACCCTAGAAACAAAGCCTATTACATTTTAAGTTTAGTGTTGGTTTTAGTAGTTGTTTTTACTCAAGGGGTATGGAGGTGAAACTGATGTTGTTTGACACTTTTACAAAACTGAAACTTATAAGAACACTGGAAAATAAAAATTTACACTAATTCTTCAAATGAAAAAAATATTTTCAACAAGAAAATTCATGAACAATCCTATTCTAGTGTCTTTTTTCTTTTTCAAATAACAATGCAATCAATGCAGAGAAAGAAAGAAACCTAACTAGAAGAAAACTAGGTTTTTTTTTTGTTTTCTTCTACAAAGAAAAACTAATAAAAGATGTTAGAAGAAACTATAGGATACATGATTCATGGCCCCCCTGGCCATGAGGGGGAATTGGTTTTCAAAAAGAAAATCATTTTGATTTAAAATCCAAGCTAAAACTAAGCCAAGAATCTCAGGAAATCAAGAGCAAGGTATTTTTCTTTTTCTGTATTATAAACTTTTAGATTTCAATAGAGAAAAGCCAAAAAGGGACTCATGATAGCCTAGGTAGCTAACCAAACCAAGCACTAAACCCAAAAATAAAAAGAGATTTTTTTTGAAAACTCCACTTTAACACAGGTCCACGGTTGTGTGCAATGCAACTCATAGATATCAATGGGTTGTAGAAGAGAAAATAACCAATGTACGTGAGTTGTAGAAAAACAACACGCGGATGTCTAGGAAATTTCATAGAAATAAAAAGCCACTCTAGGAAAGAGGGCTTCCGGACTTGAAAACAACTCCTGAGAGGATAAAAACGCTATGAAAAAACTAAGAAAATACAGAAAACACAAGGAAAGAAACAAGAAAGGGACCATAAAAAAAATGACCCAAACTGGGAGAATCCCCAGTATGGTCGCCAATTATATTGATGGGATATTTCCCCTATGAATTTGGGTCAAATCATGTTAGATCAATACTGTATTGAGAAGACTGAAATCTTCCCCCACAGACAAGTATACAAAACTGAAAGAATAACTATTTTTTCTAGGATAATGTAGGGAAAGAAGGAAAGATAAAGAATGAACCTTAAGTATCCCATTTGATGTTGATCCCTACTCATTCTTCTCTAAGATATCTTGGTATTTTGTCGGAACTAGCCTGCAATATGGAATCAAGAAAAATGTTGCAGGAGGTAGTTATATGATCAAACAATATACATGACACTATAATCAAATCAAAAATGATAAATAGAGACGCACAATGTTGCAATGAATACACAATTTGGAGGGAAATCAATCTCTTCTATTAGCACCAAATATAGAGGTTAATTACAACTTGACTCGCTCAACGTTGCTTCAGAGCCAAATGCCCAGGTTCTTCCATGAATAATTCAAGCATAAACTCAGCCACAATACTCTTCCTTGGATATCCCAAATAGGGATAAGGGGACACCTTATGGCTATATAAATAGGAAAGAGGCACTGGAAAAGGAGTTTCTAGATTGCAGAATGTTACTCAGAGGATAAAAAGGAAAGGGAGGCTTTCCATATATCAGCGGCATAACCTTGCACCAAAATACTTGTTCCCATATTATCCCTCAATGGTGCATTTATATCTTCCTCAAGAGGTTGGGGAAGTTGGAATCCGTTTTGTACAAGAATGAGGATGTTGGAAACGAGCCCATACAAAAAATCCACCCGAAAACTTGGAATTATTTTATTTTTTCCATTTTTTGAGGGCATCTATGGGTTGCAAACTAGGAAGTCCCAGATGTTCATGATTTGTATCAAATGAGACCATGGATATTTGAAAAAGACATGTTCTTTATATAATTTGCATGAGTCAACTTTGGGAAAATGTATAACAAGCCAAGGGAAAGGGTTAGGCCATGGCACAAATGCATAGATGTGGAATTTTGTGCTATAAAACTTGTCTTATCCCCTCTTCCTAGAGTCTTATCCCCCTTTCCCCCTAGTAGAGTTATAGCCCCCCATACTCTTTTGTCTAATTGGTCTACAATAGTGATTTATTTTTATTAATCAATTTGAGTGTGATTACATATTACAATGATAAGCTCATTGTCCATTAGCATCTAGGCTCTCCGGCCTAATAATCACATAGGCACTCTAGCCTCAAAACACATATACAATGGTACTCTGGCCCAAATATCCTAGCTCGCCGTCGTATTAAGTAGATGTAAATTTATAATTGGGGTTCATCCTAGGGGTATTACAAAGGTTCCATAGTATTAAGATCAATATGGAGGAGTATTTATTGGATAAACCCATGATTGCAATCCAAATGGGCAGTGTTGATGTTGTATTAGGGGTCCAATGGTTACAATCATTGGGATACTGGCTCTTATTTTTCAAGAACATTTAATGAGATTTTATTCAAAATGAAAGGAAATTTAACTCAGAGGTATCCAAGGGAAGACCTATAAAGTGATAATCTCTAACAACGTGACAAAATTACTCAAAAAGGGACACCATGGTGTACTTGCACAATCGTTCTTACTAGAAGTTCAAACATCTAGACCTTTTGTTCTAGTGGATCTCCAAAACGTTATAGACAATCATTCCAAGTTATTTGAAGAGACTCCTAAGGGTATTCCACTTGCTCAAGACCATGACCATGCTATTGATTTGCAACCAGGAACATAACCACCTAACATTAGGCCTTATCAGTAGTCATATACATAGAAGGGTGATATTGAGCATACAACTCAAGAAATGTTATAGGTCATAATCATTAAACCTAGTCAAATTTATTTCTCTTCACTAGCGGTGATGATTATAAAAAAGGATTGTTCATGGTGTATGTGTCCGGATTATAGACATCTCAACAAAATGACCATCAAAGGTAAGTTTCCTATTCCTATCATTGATGAATTATTATATGAATTGCAAGGAGAAATTATTTTTACTAACTTGGATCTGCACTCTAGATATCATCAAATCAGAATGAGACAAGAATAAATTCCCAAAATAAACAAAGTTACCAACTTAACGAGAACTCTACAGAGTTCTCATTCTTTTAGGGGTCACATTTTTACCTCATTTCAGAAATTTTTTCTACTGGTACCACCACCACCACCACCCCCCTTTTAAGTTGTTTTTTTATATTTTAAATCTTCTTATCCATAACGTATCCACATTTGTTTTTAAATGTGTATTTTTTCAACTATTTTCAATTTTTTCTAAATCATTTATTATTTTTCAATGGTCTTTTTAATTATTTTTTTGTGCTTTTTTAAATGTCAAAAATATTATTCCTAGATGGGGTGTTGTATTGAACATTATTACATCAATACACATGTCCTCGCATGTCACCTCCAAACCTACAACTCCATCTTCGAGGCATCACATTTATACAAGGTCACTCCTCTGTGGTTTCCAGTTCATGGCATCTTTAATTCTAGGGATCTCATGAATGACGTGCTCTGCAAATTTGAGTGTTGCGGATTTGAAAGGTGGTCACTCTACCTTAATGGGATCCCTTATGGCCCTGGACCACATAAATTTCCTTCTCATTCTTGTGAAGTCTCTTATTCTTTGTCCCTCCGCTCCTATCTCCAACACTGTGTTTTCTTTCATGACTTTTTGTTTCATTCCCTTATCAGAATCTCTTTTTCTCCACCTTTTTCCTCTTTAGTTCCCTCCCTGAACCATGCCTCATGAATGAGGTATAGCTTGATGAGGACCAATCTATTATTGCAGTATTTCTAATCGTCGTTGTCCCCCTTCTCCATCCTTAAGTGTCTATGGCCCTTTCCACCCCTCCTCCTCCCCTTCGACAAAAGCACATGACTCTGGGGTCAGCCATCAAGGAGAAGACGTATGGGATTTCACCATTGTTAAGTAAGAGATACCATATACTTCCATTAGGGACAATGTGATTATCCCTGAACCACCTCCATAGGGCATCGCTCAACTGGAAGAGCCCCTTCCACAAGCTCGTTTGTACGAGTTTGGAAGCATTCATTAGGAAAGAGAATAAAATGAACACAAGAAGGAAGACCATAAATTCCCTCATAGTTTCTCTAAGGATCATCTTCGGCTAATTTTCAACATTCACAGGGATATCATGGAACAACAATTCTGACCGGAAATGATAGATCAAATATTGGTGGATCTCTACAAATCACTATTAGGAAAGCTAGGTCGTCAGTGCTATCCAAACTATCGTCAACCTTATGTTTTTTCCCATGCATGGAAACATCCTCCTTCTGGTGATGATGGTAATATAAATTCTAGAGCATGGCCTACATGAAATTATTTTAGTCTTTCTCCTTAGCTTTCATAGTTTGCAGGATTTACATGTATCTAGGTACATTTTGTAAAACTTCTAGTCGACTTGGATGTATTAGTTTTGGCCCTATGGGAAAACACTGGCAAAAGATGTGGACTTGGTGTTGTTCTGGTTTCCCTTATTGGTAGGCCTTGTAATAGGTTGCCTGACAAATGTATGGACACCAACTTTTTGGAAGTAATATAAATTTCTAGCTTATAAAAAAAAATGTTAAAAAAGTTATATATCATTTACTTTTTTGAAGTTAAGATTTTTCATATAATTATGTCTCATTAATTAATTTATGATGCCATACTTTTTAAATATAGCATAAAATATTGATTTTAACACACTTTTTTACCTTTACTTCAATACATACTAAATAATTGTAGATAATTAACAATATTTTTAAATATTTAGCAAAAAACTATACATTTTAAGCCATATATAATTAAAAAAACATATACCATTTTGAAGCTATCCACTTAAAATAACCTATCAAATAAATAATTTCTATAGACATAATTGAACAAAAAATTGAAAAAATAATAAATAAATAAAATTAATATTTTTTCTATATTTTTATAGATTTGAAGAAAACAAATGACAGTATTTAATGTCTTTTTGCATAGTATATTGATTCACATAAAAATAAACTTAAAAATAAAACAATAAAAAAGATTCATCATAAAACAACAACAGATACATATTTATTCTTATTTTAAAATATGAAAGTCAAAACATTACAATTATAGCTCATAAAAAAWTTGTCAAATTGAGCATCGTTTTCAAGGGCATCTTAAAACTAATCAATAATATCATATGACCCAAATTCATCAATCTCAAGAGACATATAATCATTTTCTTGAACATCATTATGTGCTTCCATTTGRTTATTTTTCTCTTYCATTGGGAGTGCTTGGGTACTRAGATCGGTGTGGGGCAATATAGGGCATAGCCTCCAGCACCCCCGGACCAAGTCTAAAACTATCATTTTAATTATATAAACTTAAATTTTCTAAAATAAATTTACACACTTAAACAATAGAAAACATAAAAATAAATAAAAAKAAAAAGAAACAAAGAAGAAAAAGTTTAAAAATAATAAAAAGAAGAAAACCTAATATGAAAAACTAAAAAAGAAAAAACTTAACAAAGAAAAAATCAATAAAAAAAAATAAAACCCTTAAACTCGGGGTTCTAGGGGCAATGTTTGGCATCGCCCCACACCCCATATCTACTAGATGAGTAGAAAAGCAAATATGAAAAACTAAAAAATTACCACGCACACCAACTATCACTTTAATTATATGCTTTTAAAGAAAAAAAACAAAATAAAAAATTTAAATTTCTAAAACATTTTCTTTTGTAAAACAAATTTACATGTTGAAACAATAGAAAACAAAAAAATAAAAAGAAAAAAGAAATAAAGAAGAAAAACAAATATGAAAAACTCTAAAATATAAAACATAAAAAAAACCAATAACATTTAAAAAAAAAGTTACTTGGCCCATGGGGGTGATGGTCCCAGCACCGAGCGAACCAAGTCTAAAAGTATCAATTTAATTTTATGTTTTCAAAAAAATAAAATTTCTAAAAAAAAATCTCTAAAACAAATTTATAGAAAAAAAAAGAAAAACAAACAAAGAAGAAAAACAAATATAAAAAATTAAAAACTTAACTAACCGAAAAAACCAATAATATTTATAAAAACAAATTACACCCTTGTTGGACAAATCCAAATCTATCATTTTAATTATATGCTTTTAAATAAAAATAAAAATAAAAACAAAAACAAAATTTCTAAAATATTTCTTTTTCTAAAACAAATTTTCACAATTAAACAATAGAAAACATTAAAAAAAGAGAAGTTTTTTTTTTTAATTAGAAAAAAAAGAAAAACAAATACCAAAAAACCAAAAAAATAAAAACTTAACAAAGAAAAAAACCAATAAAATTAAAAAAATAAATAGATTACATGGGGATGGGAGCTATGTCAGCTTCTAGCACCCTCGCAGGCCAATTATCATTTTAATTATATAATTTTACAGGAAAAAAAAAACAAAAGAAAAAATTAAAATTTCTAAAACAATGGTTTTTTCTAAAACAATTTTAAGCACTTAAACAATAGGAAACATTAAAAAAAAAAAAAAAACTAACAAAGAGAAAAATTAATAAAATAAATAAATTGCTTAGTTAGCATGCTTGGGGTGATGCCCGACATCGGCCCCTCCCCAGACTGAGTCCTGAAGACAGGTTAGGGTGGGAGTGCCCCCTCCCCACAATGAGTCCTGGAGACAGGTTAGGGTGGGAGTGCTCCCTTCCCACACTGGTTCCTAGAGACAAACCAAGGTGGGAGTGTGGGGAGAGAGCTATGTCGAGCATCATCCCCAAGATCCCCGTACGACAAAACTATAATAAAATCATTGAAAAACAATAAAACTATAACTGTTTTTATAAAAAATAGAATAAAAAACAATAAAAATGATCACCTTTTGATTTTAAATTATTTAATTTTAGTTTTGACCTCTCAAATACACTAAAATTGTTTTTTTTTTTCAATATTTCTCCTCAAAATCCTATAAATTTTGCGAAATTGTTTTCCAAAAAGATATAAAAATATTTTAAAACATCTTATTTATTTAGAAAAAAATATAAAAATCTCATATACTTTAGGGTTTTTGATGATTTTCGCATAAAAAATCTTCGTCTATCAAATATCGAAACAAGATTGGAAAAATATCCTACATTTTATTCAAAGGTACATCATGGATGAGAGATTGAGCCACTAACAAACACTACATTGTCATGGATGTGTGACTTCTTTTCCAAACATGGAGAGTGTATGCAAGACACATACACAATACATATTCCAGATAATTTCTCAAGGAGAGAAATCTACAACTTATACAAAGAATATGTTGAAGGCGTTGAAGGAAATGGTAATTTTATTACATACAAATATTTTACAAGAATATGGAAAAAACAATTCAACAATGTTCGTATTCCTAAGAAGTCAAGGATGGTGATTTACAATATATGTGCTTCTATTAAATCAAGAATAGGTATATATTTACAATTTTTCTTTTTTTTAAAATTGGATAGTTATCAACTATGAAAACATGTTATCAATATTTTCATTTTATGTCATGTGCATATTCCATAGTCAAAGTAGTTCAAGAATATCATAATCAACAATCAAATGAAAGGAAAAAGTTGTACAATTAATGAAAGAAGTGTTATGATGCTCCAAACAAATATCTAGGTATGGTAATTGCTGACATGGACCAGAAAAAATAAAATTACTACTACTACATTTTGTCTCTACATCAAAAACATTACAAAAAGAGAATTTTATTCAGTTTCACTTGGTTGGTTGTATGGTTTTTAATGAAAAATTGAGTGGAAGGGTTTACTTCACAGCTCCAAATACTCATAATGATGTAAATCTAACTATCACCATAATTCATCATGTGCTCACTCACTGGTCTGGTAATCTTACTCAAGTTCCATATCTACAGTTAGACAACACTAGTCATGAAAAAAAAATCAAATTGTGTTTGGATATCTAAGCATGCTCTTTGAACTGGAAATATTTCAAAAGGTAAAAATTGGTTTCCTTCTTATTGGACACACTCATGATCATATTGATCAAATGGTCAGTCATTTTTCAGTAACATTGAAGATGAAAAATGTTGCAATCCTACCATAATTAATTGAATGTATTAAGAAATCATACATTCCAGAGCTTGATTTTCACATATTAAAAGAAACTATTGACATGTGAAGATTTATTTAGGGATCACATGGTGAATAAAAGTGTATTGAGAATCTTAATGACATTAGCTTCCAACATCAATTTTATTTCAAAAAATGTTATGGGATAACACTTATATGGGGAAATGTAATGTCCCCATTACTGACTGCTCAACAAAAACTTTCTCTGATACCAATTGGTAATGTACCCAGCCATCGAGGTTGGGAAATGCCACATCCAAATTCTAAATTCTGATACCATTAAATTAAATAATAAATTATGCATATGAACATAGTTAAGAGGAAATAATAATAGTGTTCATGCAACAATAACAGTGTGCATGCAACAATAACAGTATGCATGCAACAATAACAATTCATATATAGAATTTAACAACAAGGATTTCATGATAGAAACTCATAATTTGCACACACATAGCAATTGAAATAAGCACATGAAAGACACTTATCTCAGTAAATAAACATCAACTGGATGTAGACCTTCCATGTTCCTCCCATCCTTAGACCGCATTGCTTATAACTATCAACAATGTGTCACCCTCGAGCTGGGGATAAATTCCACCAAGGTAAAAGGTTTCTAACCTAGGATAAGGTCCCTTTAACAACATATAAACTCATACACAAGTTCCTACTCAAACTAACAACCTACAGTCTCTCATTCTCTACATGCATGTCCCACCCCAGGAAGTGTTCCCCTTCTCTACTCAACAGTCCTTTGGCTTCCCCACTTCCCTTCCGAGGCTTCAGCAACAGTACGGATAGAAAGTCGCAGAGCCCTGTAGCTACAGTTTGGCACCTTGGTAAATCAATTCCTAGCATTTCTCTCTCCTGGAGAGAATTCTCATGGGCCCGATAACCTGCTTCTTCAGTCCTACGGGCCTAACAACCTACTTCTTCATTTCATTTATATGGTTCCGACAACCGACTTCTTCAATTAATCTCTCGATCTAACCAATACAGCTACAGGTTCCACTTATAGTCCAGTACAGTAAGGTACTATTCTCAGCTGCCTTGGTGAAGGAATAATCCATAATCACCCCTTCGCACTATGTCCCCAAATATATGTATGCATGTGTATTTTAAGACACTTGCCACCCAAGGGACTCCCTTGTCCCTACTTTAGAACTTAGAGTATATTCATATCCATTAATTTATCTTTAAGGAATACTAATACAATATTCCATTGGGATTAATTTATTGATTATTTGGGTTGGTTGTCATTGATGTCAACCCTTGAAGAAAGTCTGGTAGAAAATTCCGGTAGCACAAAGGTTTAGATAATGGACCCAAGTTTTTTTGATGTATAATGGTATGAGTTTTAATATATTTGAAGGTAAGACTATTCTATATGGATATTACATTTCATGCCATTTCCAGTGGTATGTGGAACGTCACATAACTCCTCACAGTTAGAGAGTTATGGCCATGTGAAGTTGGAGAACCCTCATGAGTCATCTAGAAGCCCCAAAAGGTCAAAGTAGTCAAAGTGGTTGCAAAGAATAAATTATTTAAATAATAAATTGAAGTGATGAGTGTAATATAAGTCAAAGTCGATACAAAAGAAATTATTTACTAAGTGGACAAGTGGTTAGAAGTGGGTTAGCCCGAAAATAAGGAAAGTGGTTTAAGAGATTTTAGAAGGTAAATATTAAAGTGAAGTATTGAGTGTACTATAAGTCTAAGTGGATAAAAAATAAATTATTTAAATAATAAATTTAATGGAAAAATTACTAAGTGGACAAGTGGTTAGAAGTGGGTTAACCCTAAAATAAGGAAAGTGGGTTAAGATGGTTAAAAGGTAACCCCTTGAGGAAGCTACATGANTAAGATGAATTTCAAATGGAAGGTGAAGTAAAGAAGGACGAAATTTAAGGGAAGATAAACTCTTTTGATGATGCTTTCTAAGGTATGTTATTTACAGGTCATCCCACCATTTTCGCAATAACTTTTTTTCTAGAATGATTTAGACCGTGAAATTGAGAGGACGTTGAGGAAACATATCCAAGTAGTTGTGATAATAATTTAATCTTGTGGGTCATTGTATTTTTGGTGTTACACTGTGTGGAAAATAGGGTTTGTGGCTAGTCCTGAAACTAGTCTAAAACAGGTGTTTCGGGTAAAAATGTCATAACTTTTTCATAACAGATCCAAATTCAATAAGACAAAATGTATTGGTTAGAGTATAGTATGTAGTATGTTTTGTACCTTTATCATATCCATACAAGAAACAAACTGTGTGGGGAATGATCTACAAGTTCGCTCTCTAGAATAAGCCAGAATTCAACAAGGTATGCCATTTTTGCTATAAATCCTTTCTTGAGAGGTTCTAAGTAATGAAATCTGGAGGAATTTCAAAAATGACACTGGAGAACATTGTGTACCATTTTGAGATCTTTATTCATTATAGGTACATAGTTATGATTATTTCAAGTTAGGGTTGTTGACTAATCCAAAATTAGTCATGTGAGACTAAAGTAAAGTTTGATGAAAATGATAGTCTCTTGTTGTTAAAGTTAAGACAGGTTTGCAGGTATGTGATCATATGCACTAGGCCTATTACATAGTTACAAATCAGATTTGGATGGTGAAATTGATGGGGGATTTTGGTTGAGGTACATGTTGGATACATGGTTGAGACAAGTAGTTGATGAGTTGGAACATACATGAGGTGTATAGTTGATGATGTTGGTACATATTAATGAGTCATAGTTTATGTTTATTTGATGCATGGTTGGTACATATTTGGTGCATGGTTGATGCACTCGTTGATGGTACAGGTTGAGGTATAGGTTGGTGCATGGCCAATCCACTTGTTTATGGTACAAGTTGATTACATGTTATTATGGCAGGTTATTTGTACAGGTTTGATGCATAGTTGATGAATTTGTTTATGGTACAGGTTGAGCTATAGGTTGATGTATGATACATGTTGGCATAGCTTATTGGTACAGGTTGTTACAGGTTGATTGGTACAGGTTTACAGTAGTATATCTTATAGTGATAGTTTGGCAGTGGTTCCATAGGTATACAGCTACAGGTTCCACTTGTAGTCCATTACCGTAAGGTACAATTCACAGTTTCCTTGGTGAAGGAATAATTCATAATCACCCCTTCACACTATGTCCCCAAATATATGTATGCCTGTGTATTTTAAGACACTTGGCACCCAAGGGACTCCCTTGTCCCTACTTTATAACTTAGGATATATTCATATCCATTAATTTATCATTAAGAAGTACTAATATAATATTCCATTGGGATTAAGTTGTTTATTATTTGGGTTAGTTTTCATTTATGTCAACCCTTGAAGAAAGTTTGGTAGCACAAAGGTTTAGGTAATGGACCCAAGTTTGTTTCATGTATAATGGTATGAGTTTTAATATATTTTAAGGTAATACTATTCTATATGGATAGTAAATTTCATGCCATTTCCGGTGGTATGTGGAATGACACATAACTCCTCACAGTTAGAGAGTTATGGCCATGTGAAGTTGGAGAACATTCATGAGTCATCTAGAAGCCCCAAAAGGTCAAAGTAGTCAAAGTGGTTGCAAAGAAAAAATTATTTAAATAATAAAATGAAGCGATGAGTGTCCTATAGGTCAAATTAGATACAAAATAAATTATTTAAATAATAAAGTTAATGGATAAATTACTAAGTGGACAAGTGATTAGAAGTGGGTTAGCCCTAAAATAAGGAAAGTGGTTTAAGAGATTTTAGAAGGTAAATAATAAAGTGAAGTGATGAGTGTACTATAAGTCAAAGTGGATACAAAATAAATTATTTAAATAATAATGTTAATGAAGAAATTACTGAGTGGAGAAGTGGTTAGAAGTGGGTTAACCCTAAAATAAGGAAAGTGGGTTAAGATGGCTAAAAGGTAACCCCTTGAGGAAGCTACATGAAAGTATAAATAAGAGGCAAGGCTCTCTCATTTTAATCACCCTTGAGCATATTTAATATCTACAAGTGACTGAGGTAAACAAAGGATATCTAAGCCAAATTTCATAGGGAAGGTGAAGTAAAGAAGTCTAAAATTCAAGGCAGGATAAATTATTTTGATGATGCTTTCTAAGGTATGTTATTTACAGATCATCTCATCGTTTTCGCAATAATGTTTTTTCTAGAATGATTCAGACTGTGAAATTTGGAGGTCGTTGACGAAACATATCCAAGTAGTTGTGATAAACATTTCATCTTGTGGTTCGTTGTATTTTTGGAGTTACACTCCATGGAAAATAGGGTTTGTGGCTAGTCCTAAAACTAGTCTAAAACATGTGTTTTGGGTAAAAATGTCATAACTTCTTCATAAAAGATCAAAATTTAGTAAGAAAAAATGTATTGGTTAGAGTACAGTATTTAGTATTCTTTGTACCTTTTTCAGATCCAAACAACAAATATTCCATGTAGGAAATTCTCTACAAGTTTGCTCTCTAGAATAAGCCAAAATTCAACAAGGTATGCCATTTTTTCTATAACACCTTTTCTGAGAGGTTCCAAGTAGTGAAATCTAGAGGAATTGCACAAAAGAGACTAAAGAACATTATGTACCATTTTGAGATATTTATTCATTACAGGTACATAGTTATGATGATTTCAAGTTAGGGTTGTTGAGTAATCCAAAATTAGTCATGTGAGACTAAAGCAAAGTTTGATGAAAATGCTAGTCTCTTGTTGTTAAAGTTAAGAGAGGTTTGTAGGTATGTGATCATATACACCAGGTCTATTACAAAAGTACAAATAAGATTTGGATGATGAAATTGATGAGGGATTGTGGTTGAGGTACATGTTGGGTACATGGTTGAGACAAGTAGTTGATGAGTTGGCACATACATGAGGTGTATAGTTGATGATGTTGGTGCATCTTGATGACTCATAGTTTATGTGTATTTGATGCATGATTGGTACATATTTGGTGCATGTTTGATGCATTTGTTGATGGTAAAGGTTGAGGTACAGATTGGTGCATGGTTGATGCACTTGTTTATGGTACAGGTTGATTACAGTTTGTTTGGACATGATATTGTGGTAGGTTATTTGTACAGGTTTGATGCATGGCTGATGTTAAGCCCTAATATTGGCTCATTACCCCTTAATTGGGACATATTATATTAGAAATGTTATTTTATTTATGTCGGCTTTAGGCCATTAGTTGTAATTATACCTCCTAGTCTCGTATATATACCAAGGAGACATTTTCATTTTGAATCATCTTGTACTTGAACATTTAAGTGGGGTAAAAGGAGGTTGCCCCCTTGA
>ML826267.1:25880-52510 GCA_009831015.1 Picea engelmannii
TACCCCTTAATTGGGGCATATTATATTAGTAATGTTATTTTATTTATGTCGGCTTTAGGCCATTAGTTGTAATTATACCTCCTAGTCTCCTATATATACAAAGGAGACATTTTCATTTTGAATCATCTTGTACTTGAACAGTTAAGTGGGGTAAAAGGAGGTTTCCCCCTCGAAGAGGCTTATTATCTTAAATTATCTCTTTTTCAAGGTGTTGAGTACTTTTTCTGAGGTTTTTCTATGCTATATTGATATTTGGTTCTTAACAGTTGATGCATTTGTTTATGGTATAGGTTGAGGTACACATTGATGTATGATACATGTTGGAGCAGGTTATTGGTATAGGTTGTTACAGGTTGATTGGTACAGGTTTATGATGCAATTCCCCCACCTCAGCAGCGTCTGCTGACCTCCAGGTCTCTACATATTCTCAATCTTCGAGTTGGAGCAGCTCTTTGATTCCCCACTGGAATCTTCAAGAAATGTCCACAACTCCTTTTCACGAAACGCCACCATGCGAACAAGCACAAGGCGCAAGCTTATATCATGCGACCACTAGCTGTGACCATGAGCCTAACCCAAAAGGCATTTGGCAATTTCACATGTCGGGTATTTTCATGTGAATCACCCTTATTCTCCCGACCTACGAAACCCCGACAGGAGCCTAGCATGTAATAAACCCTCCCTTATATTCGCTCAATGTGACCTCTGGTCATAACCTGGGGCTCAACTCTCAAGCGTGTCGATATTTCACATATCAATAACTCCCGATATGATTAGATCTACATTCCATTATCTTCCCTTGATCGACTGCAATGATCAAGTCATGATTTAGCATTTCGCAAATTTGGAGGTTGGTTCACCTATGTTCTCCCGATCCCCGATTTCCTATCTTTACGAGCATAAAATCGATGGCTCACGACTCCCCATGATCTAACGGCTTAGATTGATTCACGATTTTGCATTTCATGACTTTGGGAGTCTCCTTACCTCTGTTCTCCTGATATCTGAAATCGCAATGGTGCTAGATCGACAGCCCATATCTTTCCTTGAATCTTATGGAGTCCCTTCAACACTTAGCCAAATTTCAAATTTGTGTGCTCCTTGCAGCAGATTCTTACGCAAGACTTGGTTCTTGTGGGTGACTGTACACACCTTGCAACAGTCTCTTTGCACTCCTTGCAAAGGGAAAGTTTTGTGCTATCTCTTCTGAACTTTAGAATCGAAACAGATCCCGTCACACACTCCTTTTGTTTTGTGTGCACACCTTGCACTCGCTCAATAGAAGAGAAACAATTGAAAATTATACTAACATTCATAGTTTCATCTACTTGTAACGATATTCATTCATTCATGAAAACAATAATAATAGGGAATTGAAAACAATAATAGTAACACACATTTGGATCAATTTTTCCTCTGTTATATTCACTCAGACAAAAAAATGGCTAAAACTATTTTCAAAAAGTAAATAAAAATCAAAACCTCTTACTAACTCGTAGCAACCTCATTTGGGCCTACAAAACCTCTATTTATCTCAGAGTTTCCTTAGGGTTTGTTGGCATAGGGGCAGACCCAGGGTTCAATGCTCAAGAGTGCACCAACAAAACCCTAACTACCGGCCCTTTTGGCAACACCTGCAAAGCATATGAAGTCTCACCCGAGGTAGAATTAGGGGTGGTTGTAGGACTCATATGTCTGCAACCTTAGCTGGGACATCGATCTGTGATTACAACACCGTAACAAAGCACTTAGCAGTTAAAGTCCATCGGTATTTAACCAGTATCTATTTCGCAGATAAAACCCTAATTACAGAGCATTGCAGTATTCACTCAGATCTATCATATTCAATCACTAAGAACATTCACATAGGTTAGATATAGTATTCATCCATATTATTGAGCACAAAGTATCAACAGATCTATCTATCAATTATCTATATCAAAACACTTAAGCAAGTAAACACATAAATGCATCGCACAAAGCATAGCAACACGGGATATATGTGGTTCACCCTTTGCCTAGGGCTACGTCCACTAACTCTTCTTCTCTTTATTATCTTCTTTGAATGCATAGATTCAAAAAACCAACTTCGCATAGGACAAGAGATATCCATGTACCTCGCCAGATCCTCCTTCCCCTAGCTTGGTACAACACAGAGCCTTCTTACAATCACTTTCACTTAGCTCTACAAGTTCTCAACACACAGTATGCACAGAGAATTTACAACCATTCGCACTTAGCTCACTAACTTACAACTGACTTTGCACTTAGCATCACATACACACCCTACTTACATCGCCTAACTTTCTATTTATATATTACAAAAAGGGCCTAAACATGGGTAAACCCATGGGTCGACATCCCCATGCCCGTTACATAATCCCAAAACCAAAAAATCCCTAAACAAGGGGCCGAGATCCCACGATCTCCACTTTGACTTGCGCTCCTCTTTCAACAGCCTATTGAAGTCCCAAAATAGTTCATACATGACCAAGGATATTCAAAACTTGGTCAAGGGCCAACAGGGTTCCCCCCGACTACATCGTCTACTGGGAAAATGAAAAAAAATAAAATCTAACTGCTACCTAAGTTCAGTTACATTCAAGACTTGAAGTGAAACTCCCAGATCACTCGTGATCATCCACTCCCAAGTGTTTGATCTTCTTTTCTATTTCCAATCAGCTCCAAAATATTCACAGTAAATCCAAGCGTTTGAGATTCCGAAATGATTTCTAGGCATCGAGTTGTCCCGCCATGCGTGCTTGCTAACGATGTTCCTGCATCATACTCCCCCTAGAAAAAAATTCATGGACTCCTGTACATGAGTTCTTTCATTGAATTTCCATGCTTCTAAATATCAGCTTCATTTTCCCAATTGGAATCGTCTATTGGTTGTCCCTTCCACTTAACCAGATATTCAAGATAGGTCTTCCTCCTGGTCTTCTTGCCAATTATCTGATCAATGATATTCTCCATTTGTGGTTTTTCTGCTACATGCATTCGTTTCTCCCACTGAATATTATATTGATCTTCTAATCCCTCTAGGTCATATTTTAAATAAGGATACAGGTCTGAAACGCTAAATATGGGTGATATGCCCACATCATCTAGCAGCTCAATCTCATAGGCATTTGCATCAAAATTCCTCAAGATCTTACATGGCCCTATCTTCTTCAGTTTTAACTTGTTATACGTTCCCCTAGGGAACCTTTCTTTCTTGAGATGTACCAGAACCTGATCTCCTACCTCAAATTGAATTTCTCTGCAATGTTCATCAACTCTACGCTTGTACTCTTGGCTAGAGTTCTGTAATTGTCCTCTAATCTGGCTATGGAGATTTTGCATTTCTGCAGCAAAATCTTCTTCTTCATCGTTTTTTATATCACTTTGTCCCAAGTATTTCAACTTGGATACTCCCCTGGGTTGAATTCCATACAATATCTGGAATGGGATATTTCTAGTTCTTTTGTTTGGTGAGTCGTTGTATGCAAATTCTTCTTGTGGCAGAATCTGATTCCATTCGTTATGATGCTCAGTGACCATACTCCTCAACAGGTTTCCCAAACTTTTGTTTACCACCTCAGTATGTCCATTTTTCTGAGGGTGATAAGCTGAGCTAAAGGACAAATTCATCCCCAACTTCTTCCACAGTGTTCTCCAAAAATGACCAACAAATTTTGTGTCTCTGTCTGAGATGATGCTTCTGGGTAGGCCATGAAGTCTCACAACTTCCTTGAAAAAAAAAATTGCAACATGGGTTGCATCATTGGTCTTTTGGCATGGGATAAAGTGTTCCATCTTTGAAAATATATCCACAACCACAAATATGGAATCACATCCTCTTTGCATTCTTGGCAGTCCTAACACAAAATCCATGCTTATCGCATCCAAAGGCCTCTCTGGTATCGAAAATGGTTGATACAATCCATTTTTATGTCTTTTTCCTTTTGCATGTTGCCAGATTCTATATCTGTTCACAAATTTCACAACTTATGTCCTCATACCTGGCCAATAGTGTGAACTTCTCAACTGTGTGAATGTTTTATCATGGCCAAAATGTCTAGCCAATCCTCCACTATGCTTCTCCTTCAAAAGGATGTCCCTCATTGAACATTTGGGTATGCATAATTGATTGCCCTTGAACATAAATCCCTCTTGAATCATATACTCTTCCCACTGGCTCCTATCTCTCATCAAAAGATTCACACATGCTTCGTATGCCTCCTTGAAATCTACATCATCATAATACATATCCTTCAAGTGTTCATACCCCAAAGTCTTCACCTAAAATTCTTGGAGAATCAAACATCTCCTTCTCAATGCATCAACAACTTTGTTAACATTCCCAACAATATGTTTTATGAAAAAATTAAAATTATGCATAAACTCAATCCACTTTGCATGCTTCTAATTCAATTTTTCCTGTCTGGTTATGAATTGTAAAGCTTGGTTATCACTGTACAAGAATAATTCTTGTGGGACAAGGTAATGTCTCCACTTACTTAGGGCTTGAATTATGGCATAAAAATCCTTGTCATATGTGGAGTATTTTCTCTTAGTCCCATTCAACTTTTCACTGAAATAGGAAACAAGCCTATTATCCTAGCTCAAAACTGCTCCAATTGCAACTCCACTTGCATCACATCTCACCTGAAATGTCTTTTCAAAATTTGAAGACCGGAATTGGTCATTCTGTTATTTTCTCCTTCAGCATATTGAAGCTCCTCTCGACCTCCTCTGTCCACTTAAAATACGTGTTCTTCTTCTTAACTGTATCCATCATTGGTGCACAAATTCCACTAAAGTATATGATGAATTTCCTATAAAAACTTTCTAATCCATGGAAGCTTCTTACCTCAAACATGCTTTTCGGTGACATCCATTCTTTGATTGCTTTCACCTTTTATGGATCCATCTTCAGTTCATTTGAAGAGATCACAAAACCCAAGTAAATTAGTTATGTCTTCATAAAAGATGACTTTTTCATATTTATCAGCAGCTTCTCTTGTTGTATTCTTCTCATCACTAGTGGCAGGTGTCTCAAATGCTCCTCTTTAGTCTTGTTAAAGATTAGTATATCATCCAGATATACAACTACAAACTTGCCAATGAAATCTTTTAGTATTTCATTCATCAATCTCATAAAAGTGCTTGGGGTAGTTGTTAAGACAAATGGCATAACAAGCCACACATACAAACCTTCATTTGTCTTAAAGGTTGTCTTCCATTCATCACCTTCTCTCATTCTTATCTGGTGATACCCATTTTTCAAATATATCTTGGAAAATAAATTTTCTCCACTTAAACAGTCCATTAAATCATCCATTATTGGCAAAGGAAATCTATACATGATGGTGATCTTGTTAATGGATCTTGAGTCTATACACATTCTCCATCCTCCATATTTATTTGGACTTAACACAGTTTTCACCGCACATGGACTCAAGATCTCTCTGACCAACCCTTTGTCTAACAATTCCTGGACTTGGTTCTTTACCTACTCATTCTCTGAAGGTGTTAGTATGTGTTATCACTCCAAGAAACTCTTTGTGGTTGTAATACAAAGATGCTTGGTAACTTAAAGTAAACTTGTTTTTGTGTTTTTTTTATGTGTGGATCAATGGCATAAATCAACTACAATGTGGCATTCAGACAGTCAAAATGGATAATCAAATGAACTATTAATCTCAAGGATCAATAATCAGATAGTATCTTTAAAGTGGGTGAAGAAATCAATGCTTATAAACCAGATACACAATGTAGGGTTTAATCAACAATGTAAGCAACTATTAATCAAGTTATGAACTGACTAATGAGATGACAACCATATTGAAATTAAAACAAATTGAATAAGAGTACAGAAGGAAAGGTGAAATCTGACATCAATACAGAGAGAAAACTGTGATTTGTATTATCATATGAAAAGGTTGTTTACAATATAGTGAGTCCATGTATCCAAAATCGAACCCCCTTGCCTCTTACATCTATGAGCTTAAATAAGATTTACAAATTATTTTCAATATCCTCAAAAGATGGATCTGATATCCTCTTTTCTTATCTGAAATTCCAAATTGTGAGGTGGCTGGTAAAGATAGAATTTTTTGGAAAAATGATGCTCCAAGATTCACCTATATCCTCCAAATCACAAGAGATCTTGGGAAACTGAGAGAGGTTATTGAAGAGTAGTCTATGTGTTGGCACAAGGGTAGACCCAGGGTTCACCTCTAAGAGCGCACCAACAAGCCCTTTTGGCATCACCTATGAAGCAGGTGCAGTCTCACCCGAAGCAGCTATGAGGGGGTTGCAGGACAGAGATGTCTACAACCAGGGGAATATCAAGCGGTCCTTATTAAAACAACAACATAACATGCACCTACCATTCTCTAGCTAGATCTATCCTTTAAAGCTATAGATTTTATCTAATACAATAATGAAGATAACAATATAACAACAACATAGCTCAAAGTGTCAATCACACACACAACAATAGATATACGTGGTTCACCCTCTCTCTAGGGATACATCCATAGAAATGTGCTTATGGTATATTAAGATAAATCTTACATTTCTAATCTGCACTCTAGGCCATGAGATCCTCTCTTCTTTGTCTCTCTTCCTCTCTCCTCTTCTGTGCACCCAGCTGCAAAACTTGATCTTCGCACCGAGCTGAAGATCATACAATACTAGAAGGCTCTCTCTCTCAGAACTTCTCTCACCCTTAATACAATATCCTCTCTATCAACAATAACCGACAACAAGGCTTAACCATAGTACCAACCCGACCTAGGTCCTCTTGACCTCTATTTATAAATTACAATCCCTCACCAACAGCCTTAGGTCGAAACCTAGGTGTCAAAAACCCTAATTACCAAAACCCTAGGTGTCTACAACACTAGGTCAACTTGACCCATTCTTTCCAGGCTTCGCCAGCCTATCATTCCTTCTCCATATCGCGGTGCTCCACGACATCTAATGCTGGATTTTTCCACTTCTTGAGTCATCCTTGGTCCATTTTCCTTATTTATCTATCATCCTCGATCTCCTCATCCAATTGTCTTTCTTTTCTGCACTTCGCTCCATCTTCTCTGTTCTTTTACTCACTTCGACCTAGTGACAGCCACTGTGTCTCCCGTGAAGCTCACGTTTTACCTTTTCTTCCTCGTTCTTCACTTCCTTTCATAATATAGGGCCAGCATGCCCCCAACACTCACCTTTGACTCGTCCCGAGGCACTCTAGATCTGATCCTCTTATTTTTATTCAACTTTCAACTGCACAGTACAACCCTTGCTTTCTGCTTTATGCCTCCTTTCCATCCTTTTGCAGACTGTCTTTTCTATTTCTGGTACCCAGTTTCAACTGCACTTGGTACCTGGACCCTTGTCTTCTTGATTCTACTAAGAGTTGCGAGGCAGCTGGTTGTTATAGTACAACTTCATATGAATCCCATTCACCAAGCCTTCCTTCCAGTCTCCTTTCAATGTCTTCACCTGTGCAGCTCCTCCTTCTGTAACATAGGAAATCTCATATGGTCTGAGCCAATGTGTTCTGAAATTTCTAGGGTGTTTTATAAACTTACTGTCATATAGCTGGACTAAATCATCTTGCCTGAATATCTTCTTCTTGATGTGTCTTTCATGATAGGCCTTTTCTCATTCCTTCTGAATTTCCTGATGGAAGCCTGCAATGAATTGGTCTTCTTCTAGTTCGACCAACTGTGATAGCCTCTCATGAATAGCATCGGTATCATCCATGTCGGTAAATGCAACAATTCTTAAGCTTGGTACCAAGTACTCCATTGGGACAACAACTTCAATACCATAAACCAACTTGAAAAGGGTCTGCATTGTTAATTTCTTGCAAGTGATTCTATAAGCCCAAAGTACTGCTGGTACTCTTAAATCCCAGTCATCCCTGTTCATACTGCAAATCTTTGTCAATGTTGTCTCCAAGATCTTGTTGAATGCTTCAACCATTTTGTTTGCTTGTGTATGATAAGGTGTACTCTTCTGATGGTGGACTACAAATTCTTCAGTCAGGGCTTCAACTATCTTATTGATGAAGTGTGTACCTTGATCACTCATAAGGACCTTAGGGCATCCAAACCTAGTTATTACATCATCGAATATAAAATGTGTAGTTGTAGTTTCACTACATTCCTTAACTTCTCTTGCTTTGGCCCATCTAGTCAGGTGTTTTGTCGCAGTGATAATATATATTGCTCCTGTGTGCTTTCCTGGTGGGTTTATAGGTCCCATGAGGTCAATGGCCCATTTTTCAAATTCTTGTAAGGTCATATGTGGTGCTAATGGAATCTCGTCTCTTCAGGATGGTTTTCCAACTCACTGGCATACATCGCATGCTCTAGCATATTCTTTAGCATATCTGTGTAACGTAGGCCACCAAAGGCCAACTTGCAGAACCTTCTGCGCAGTTGATTTTCCTGCATAATGTCCTCTTGCAATGCCTTCATGAGATTATTCGAGGATGATAGGGCGTTCTGCCTCCATCACACATATTCTTAGGATCTCATTAGGTCCCATTTTATATAGCTGACCAACTATCAGTGAAAAATCTGCAATGCACACCACTAGTTGTTTCTTCTGCGGAATTGTGTATTCAGTTGGAGCTATTCCTGTTGACAGAAACTGGACTATGTATGTGACTTGGTCATCAATATTTCTAATGGTGAGAAATTGTGCATCTGGTAGTGTGTCCTCTAGACTGGTAGGTTCTTCACCATGCTCCAACCTCGACAGGTGGTCTGGGCCCTTATTCATTCTTCTTGGCTTAACTATGATCTCAAAATCATATTCTTGAAATAGGAGAAGCCATATGCATATTCTCCCCCCCAATACTGTCTTGTTTACTAGGTATTTTAGCACAAAGTGATCAGTAAACATTTTAAAGTGTCCTCCCAACAAGTAGTGATGGAATTTCTCCAATGCATACACCATGGCTAGTCCCTCTCTCTTTGTAGTAGTGTAATTGATTTAAGTTGTGGAGAGATTTCTAATGGAAAATGCTAATGGATTATCAATGTCCCCTTCTCCAGGTTATGCCAGTACTGCTCCTAATGCCAATAGAAGATGCATCAACATGCACATGAAATGCCTTGCTCCAGTTGGGAAAGACTAGAATAGGCGTAGTGACCATATTTTGTTTTAGTGTGTCAAAGCGCTGCTGCCATTCGTCTGTCCAACCAAACTAACAGTCTTTCTTTAATAACATCCCCATTGGTGCAATAATCTGAGTATATCCTTTGATAAATTTCCTGTAATAGACAGTATGTACAAGCGTGGTGCGCAGTTGTTTGACTGATGTAGGTGGTGGTAAATCAACTATAATTGTGATTTTGGATGGATCCACCAACAATCCTTGCTTGCATACAGTATGACCTAATAATACTCCAAATGGTGAAAATAATATGCACTTCTTCAAATTCAAAGCAATTTGACACTGTCTGCATTTATATAGCATTAGCCTTAGACATTCAATATGATTTTTCAACAAACTAAAAACAGTCCAGTCATCAAAGTATGCTTCTAAAAACTTATGCAAAAATTCTTTGAATGCTTCAACCACCACCCTGGAAAATATGGCTGGGGCATTCTTCAGTCCAAATGGAATTACTGTATATTGGTAGGATCCACACTCTGTGGAAAGAGTGGTCTTATGACGGTCCTCCTTGGCGATGTGGATCTGATGGTATCCTGAAAACCCATATGTAAAAGAATATACTTCTTGGCCTCCCACATTATCCAGTACTTTATCCATGAAAGGTGTAGGGAAAGGATCATGTAGACAATCATCATTCATCTTCCTGAGATCTATGCAAGTACTGATATCACCTGTCTTATTATCTTGCATGACCATGGGGCTAATCCATTCTGACTTTTTGATAGGTTCAATAATCCCTTCTTCCAGCATTTTGTCGAGCTCAATCTTCACTTTTTCCTTATATTTCGAGTGCAATCTATAGGGTCTTTGCTTGACTGCCTTTGCATCTGGTTTCAAAGGTTTTATCATTTCTCCCATAGGTCCTTTGATTACCTTCATATCAATGAACTTGGTCAGGAACAAGTCCTGATACTCATGCAATAATTTTGTGATTTTTTCAATGGTAGTAGCGTCCCAGTAATCTCCGACATTAGCAAGCTTTGGTGTTTCCTCTGTCCCGATATTGACTTTCTTTATCTTTATCGACCTTCCAATGAATGGAAGTTCAACTCCTGGTCCTTCCACATCTCTCTGACCTTCTGTTTCTATGATATTCACCTTCCTCGAGTCATCGTCTTCGTTGACATTAATGTTGTAGTAGATCTGCAGTTTCTGGAGGGGCGCAGTCTATTCATCCTCTTCTTTCTCCAAAGGGAGGCCAGATACCTCCTAAAATACTTTATGTCTCACCATCTGTAGTGCTTGATATATAGAAGGAAATTCACTGTCAAACAAAAAAGTGGTTATAAAATTCAGGGTCATACCTTCCCATTCTGAAGTGACAAGGCACAACTCTACTTGAAGGTAACAGTTAATAGGGGTGGTATCCAGTGTATTAATGAATCTGTGTAACCATTTTTCTCTAGGAATGTCGCTCCATGCCTCTTCACAGCTTCGACCTGTGTACCATGCTTCGCAACTTCCTTCTTATGCTAAAAACTCCGTTTTCATCGAAGTTCATCATTGTGTTCAGTCTGTAATATTTCTTTTATGTGTCCCCCACCATCTCGCTGGGGTGGATTTCATGGCATCCTCCATTGCCAACAACCTCTATTGCGTTGGTACACTTGTCTCAAATTATTATAAGAAGTTCTCTAAGGAGTTTAGCCCATCAAATGTAGGTAGATTACTCACTATTGTGACAATCCAGTGAACTTCTTTGGTTAGCCTAGCACATATTCTTGTAGATACTTCATACATCTGGTTATGTCAGTTCTCCAGTGCTTCTTTTGAGTCGGATGAACATGTGTTGTCACTTCGCCAACTCAGATTTTTGTCAGCTGTAGGTTTGATATAATCTTGTTGTCTAGTTGTTAGTTTGTAGATGTTTTCCAGTTCAAATGCGTGGTCTTCTTCTTTGATAGGTTCTGTGTATTGTGGACATTCATCTAGATCTAAAGGTGCAACGACCCTAAGGCCATCTTTCTCAAATGTCACGCGTCTTTTCTTTAAATCAACAACAATGTAGTTTTTGAAGGCCCAATCAATTCCTAACAATGCAAGGTAAGGGCAGATATCATCAACAATTTCAATTACCTCAAAATATGCAAATTTTATTACCCCATTGATGTCCACTGGGACATGCTCTAATCGTCCAAATGGGCTGACAACTTGCTGATTAGCCATGCGAATCCTCATAGGGGAATATATCAGCTTGGGTTTTCCCATCAGTTCCCAAGTCTGCTTCATCATGACATTGACTTCTGACCCTAAGTCAAGGACCACATACTCTATATCATACTCTCCTATCTAAGCATTCAAGTGTATTTCTTTATTTTTCCTTCTCCTTTTTCCAATTTGGTGCACTTCTCTATTCAATAAGGGGTCTATTTTTCCTAGTTCATACTACTTGATTAAATCTTGTAATTCTTGGACAACGCCTTTATCTTCAATCAACTTAACACAAGTGTGCAAGAATTCCATGAGTTTGCTTACCTCTTTCCCTTCTGTTGGTGATGCAGATGGATCAAACACATAAGGCATGCCATATTCTTTGATTTGTGGTTGTCTCTTTGATGAAGATCCTTGATTTCCTTTGAACTCCTTTATTGCCTCCTTGAATATCTGTCTTTCTTTCTTAGCATCAAACATTGGGGTCTTTTCTGTAGCTTTCCTAACTCCATGGTCATTTTCAGTCTTTCCTTGGGCTGGTCTATCTTCCCCTATAGAAGTGCCTCCTCTAGTAATAACAATGACTCTAGGGTCTGCTCTGTGAGGTTCAACATATATCAGTTGTACTTGTGGGTTCTATTGGGGTCCTCATATTTCCTGAAGTTTAGCCAGCATCACAGGGAATTCTTCTATGACATGCTCGAAGGAATTACAATAACTACAAGTTGTGCAGGGATTCTGACAATCCCTTGCTAAGTTTCCTAGCTGCGCGCAGTTGTAAGAGATTATTTTTCCTCGACCTCGACCCATACCTCCTCCTCATCCTCGTCCTCTGTAGCCACTGCGAGGAGTGAAATTTCCTCTCCTCGGAGAGTTGTACTAAGGAGTGTTTCCCTCTTGTTGTACTTCGCCTTGAATCTTGTATATGTCTCTCGACCTTTCATGCATGAGATCATAAGCTCTACAATCCTGATCATCATGCCCCATTGATTTACATAATGTACAATACAAGTTTGTGGGTGTCTGGACATACTTTTTCATGTAGTATCACTCACCTGGGCGATGCCTATTTCTACATACATCGCACCAGGGTAGGTTAACTTGCTTTAAGGGGCTCGGTGCCCCTGATGCCAAGTACTCATGAAATAAGGGATAATGTTCCTTATCATGGCCTTCAGATATGCATCTTACACACTAGATATCTTCCCTTTTGTATTTTCCCTTATTGTTCTTCATATCATCGACTAGTAAAGACAAACTAGTTAGTTGGCTCATGATTTGGCTAATGCCTGAGCTAGATTCTCCCATTGGTGTTGATTCAAGATTCATGGCGATCTCCAAAGCTTCCACCTAAGATGAAATCTTATGCTGCATCAAAGGGATTCTTATGCATGGTAAAAACACAGTGATGAACCACTCTTTGTTATGTTCTTCAGGGATCTGGAAATTTAATCAGCGTGTCAGGGTCTTGAATCTCTGGTCAAACTCCCAAACAGGTTTTGCTACCTTTTTTTTAATCTCTTTTAGTTATGTAATACATTGTGTCTCCGACTTAAGTTTCTTAAAATCTAGGATCAGTGCATTCTTGATCTCATTTAGGGTCTTAGGCTGTTCCAGTCCTTGGACAAGTTTCATGTACCAGCTCAATGTGTGGTCCCTTAGCGTAGTGTTGAACTGGGTTCTCTTGATGGCTTCATCGGTGATACTTTTAATATTCTATACAACCTCACACAGAAACCAATGTTGATCTGAATCTTCAGATCCATCTCCTCTAAAGATAGGGAGTCTCATTTCATCTTCCATAAAGATGACTAGGGTTCTTATCTGAGTAGATGTTGGGCTACTGGAAATAGTACTATGAAGACTCTAGTGGTTCTGACTATTCTGACAACAAGAGGATTAATGTTACTTACTTCAGTAGTTCACATAGTTCCTGAGGTTTCTGGCTCACTTTGGCATAGTTCTTCATCTTTCCCTTCTTCTATTTTGGTGGGCTCTGGATGCTCTTCGTCAGTTATATCTACCTCTTCTCCGCTATAGAAACCTTCTTCTCCGTATTTTTTCTTAAACAAATTCTCAAGGTGAACTCCTCGGAATACTTTCCCACTACGTGTATGTCCTACTTTTGTGTCGTTGTCGCTGTCTGAGATATTGAACATTATCCTTTTTAGGTCCAATCAATCTACTATATCTTCAAGATGTGGTTTTCATGCAAGAGAATCTTGATTCTTAGCTTCAGGAAGTGAAAACATTTTCCTCTGGGTCCCTTGAAAAATTATCTTTCATCTTGACTATACGATTATGTTCTATCAACAACAAACTCAGTGATATATCCTCCAATGGTACTATCAAACTAGTGATCTACTACTCTGGATATAGCGTTGTTGACTCTCTTGACCTTCTGGATCAATGTTGGTGTCCAAACCATAGGGGGTCTAGATATGATTTCAAACTGTGTGTCAGCTAACCTAGTCAACCACTCATGTAGCTCCTGATGGATTCCTCCAAAGAAGATCTCATGAATGTCGGTGAAGATGTATCTTTGTAGCCAATATTTAGTCCTTATTTTAGGGTTCTTTTTCACAACTTCAACGAAGTCCTTCTCTTGATATTATACCCACTTCTGAATCTTTGTCTTTGATGGGAACCACCTTGACATTCCTTTAAAAATATTCAGTGTCCCGGTAACAGAACCATTTGTTGGCACAAGGGAAAAACCAAGGTACAGCTCCAAGAGTGCACCAACAAGCCCTAACTACTGGCCCTTTCAGCAACACCTATGAAGCAAGTGCAGTATCAACCGAAGCAGCTATGAGGGGGTTGCAGGACAAAGATGTCTACAACTAGGGGAATATCAAGCGGTCCTTATTACAACAACAACATAACATGCACCTACCATTCTCTAGCTAGATCTATCCTTTATAGCTATAGATCTGATCTAATACAATAATGCAGATAACAATATAACAACAACAGAGCTCAAAGTGTCAATCACACACACAACAATAGATATGCATGGTTCACACTCTCTCTAGGGTTACGTCCATAGAAATCTGCTTATGGTATATTAAGATAAAGATTATAGTTCTAATCTACGCTCTAGGCCAGCAAATCCCCTCTTCTTTGTCTCTCTTCCTCTCTCCTCTTCTGTGCACCTAGCTGCAGAACTTGATCTTCAAAGTCAGCTGAATATCTTACAATACCATAAGGCTCTCTCTCTCAGCACTTCTCTCACCCTTAATACAATATCCTCTTAATGAACAATAATCGACAACAAGGCTTTACCATAGTACCAACCCAACCTAGTTCATCTCGACCTCTATTTATACAATACAATCCCTCTCCAATAGACTTAGATCAAAACCTAGGTGTCAAAAACCCTAATTACCAAAACCCTAGGTGTCTACAACCCTAGGTCAACTTGACCCATTCTTTCCATGCTTCGCCAGCCTGTCTTTCCTTCTCCATCTCGCGGTGCTCCACGACATCTAATGCTGAATTTTTCCACTTCCTGAGTCATCCTAGGTCCATATTCCTTCTTTATCTATCATCCATGATCTCCTCATCCAATCGGCTTTATTTTCTTCACTTCGCTCCATCTTCTCTGTTCTTTTTCTCACTTCGACCTAGTGACAGTCACTGTGTCTCCCACGAAGCTCAATTTTTACCTTTTATTCCTCGTTCTTCACTTCCTTTCATAATTCAGGGCCAACACCGTGCTTATTAAAAAAATCCTTCAGTTTCTAAAAATAGTATACCATCTCATCATAATTTGTCCTTAAAGACAGTGACTAAAACAAGAAAAGCAGAGTATTTAATTTCTGGAAATATGGTTCTCAAAGATTGACCTATATTTCACAAATAAAAGTAGATCTTGGAAAAATGAGAGAGTTTATTGAAGAGACACCCATTCTTATGAAAAACCTCCTTTGGTTTCAAACAATACTCTTCTAGATGATCATAATTTGTCTCCCAAGAAGGTGACTAAAACAGAAAAATCCAGATTTCCAAATCTAGTCATATTCCTACATTTTAGGATTTGATCTCTAAAATATTTCTATTGATCAAATGAAGTGCCACCTAAATATATGGATGATATTTGATAATATATATAATTATCCATCATCATCTGCTCCTTAATAAACTCAACCAAGTCGAATTTGACCTTTTAACCAAAATAATACATTTTGGAAAATTTTTGAAAATGATGCCTCATCTTGTGGGGAACTTTTGACTGCCTTCCCGAGCTCTAAATGAAGATTTGAAAGTAGCATTGGAAATATTAGGATGTCTAGTTTCCAATCAAATATTTGAGCGTGTAGAAAAGACTCTCCATGGCTCAGAAAAATGATTTTTCCCAAGGCAGTTTATCAGCTGAAAAACCTGCACTTTCACCAGCTCACTACACTATGAAAACAATCATTTAGCTGGTGAAAAGGGAGACTTTCACCGGATTACTACACTGTGAAAAATTCATTTAGCTAGTGAAAGCTAAAATTTTCTTTTTGGTATATTTTGAGATGCCACATCATTTTTTCATTGGATAATAAGATTTAAATCCAATATTATATACTTTAAAACTTAAAGAATTATAAATAAATCTTTACCTTATTATCATCTTATGATATGATATCAAAACAAATTTTAGAATGAATTATTTGATTGCTAACATCTGGCTCCAACTGGGATGGGGACCTCCCTGTGAGGTTTCCAAGAACCTGACAGACCTTGTGCCTTTAGTATTGGGCATGGATTCATTAAGCCTTTACGATTTATTATCTGAAAACCTGTAGAAAACCTGTAACCTACTTGTTTATTCATTAAATCAATCAACTGAAAATAATCAAGTTTCTTGTTTCCCTCAAAGATCTCAATGCTAAATACAGACTGCTTAATCTCTGTCTGAGAATAAAGCATGATGAACCGCTGATCTAGACTTTTCATCTCATCATCTTTCTCTCTGTATCTGCTGCAATATTCCTATGTCTGCAAATCAGAAAAATGTGGGCTAATCTCACGTATTTCAACGAACATTGGATCAACAGAAAGATGATCATCTCCATGTGTAGCTAATGAAACCAATTATTCAGATTCATTAAAATCAGAAATAGAGGTAATAGGAAATCTTTCATCTCTTCATTACTCTTTTCTAATACATGTTTATGAGGAAGCACATCACAACGAAGATTATTTGAAAACTGATGTAGATTGTGAGGAAAAGATTCTTCTTTATTTAGATCTTCAACTTTAGAATGCAAATCATATTTCTCACAACAATTATCAAATAAGGACTCATCTGAAAAGAACTTGTTGTCTAATTCCTTTCACAGAATTGCTCCTCCTCACTTTCTTCCCATCATGCAATAATCACAGGTTGATCTGTACATGGTTAACACAGAGAACTTTTCTAATTGGAGAAGGTGTTGGCACTGGTGAAAATGATCATGTGTCTAGATGTAATAATGATTAGATCATTTACCACTCTTAAAAATGTCGTCTGTCTTCCACACAGAATATATGACCAAATCCATCATCATATTCCACTAAGACATGGTGAAAACATGTAACTGTTCCTGTGCCTCTATTTAAATTTCCATCATGATTACATGACGTGTGTACAATATGTATTTTCAGGATCTTAAGGCGTTGGAGAAAAAACCCAAATATGCACTTTCATCAGCTCACTAGTTTTTGGAAATGCCATTTAGCCGTTGAAACCTTGAACTTTCACCGGCTAACTTCAGCTTCAAAACAGAGATTAGTCATTGAAAATTTTTTCTTCAATTGTTTGAAAATATCTTTTGACAATCGATTTATTATAAGAAATAACAAAATATATGCTATACTTTGATACTTGAATTTCTAAAAAAAAAATGTATGGAACTCTATTTATGACCATGTCATCACTAAAAATGAAACAAACTAACTGGTTCATTTTTGGAGATAACATCTGGCTTTTTTCACCTAATCCTCTGTTAAACTGAAAACTGTATGTAGTTTGTTGTAGCATGCCTGCTTATTTCAGAAATCAACAACTGAACGTGATCTAGTTGCTCATATGAGGAGCTTATTCTCACACCTACTCCTACTTATAATCAGTAGGGGCAAACTAATCAAGTAAAATTAAATCTCCAATGCATCCAAGAGAGAAATTGATTTACTGGTAACCTCCTTGATCCAAATCTGAAAAGGAAAGGAAACCATAGCATGCAGAAATATAGTTTGAAAAGATGGCAGAACCAACCATCATCTGAAAAAAATATCTTGAATTTTATGTTGCTCATAAACTCCAAGTAGTCAGCAATAGGGTCAATAAAGCCCCAAATAAATACCTCCCTTTGTTGTTGTTCCAACTGAAAGTTGAAATTCTGTTGGTTGTTGCCTTCACTAATCTCTTGATCATGATGAGAAATATTTTCTGCTGTAACAAAGTCTTCATAAATCTCAAATTTTTCTTCCTTATCACTGTATTGGTCGAATATAGGAAAATCATTATCAAATCCTAATGGAAAATATGAAGATTTATGCATAGAGTTAAMAACAATAGGATTTTGAAAAAGATTTTGAAAAATATCACTTTGTTCTTCACCATAATTTGAGACAACATGTTTATAAGGAGAAAAATGRTACTCTTGTTGCTTCAACTRAGAACTGAAATGTTGTTGGAGCTGTTGGCTTCTCTCACTGATATCAGTGTTGAATGTAGGTAACTCGGCCTTTGTTGCAAATATAGAACTATCACACACTAACTTAAAAATGTGATCATCATCTTTGTCCCCATATCTGCTTTGATTTCCCTTGATCTGTAAATMTGAAATTCAATGGCTGCCTACATTGGTTGCAAGTTCTATTTGACTAATAGGCAGTTGATCCATATGGTTTGTAATTGGAATAATTAACTTTTCAGATGTACAATAATGAGAATATGATGAAGMAGAAAAACTTTCATCTTTTTCATATAACATAAATTCTTCACAACAATGTTCAAGAAGAAATTCCTGAGGAAAAAACCTTTCACATCGATGATGAAATGTTGTATGATTTTTTTTTAAAGAAGATATACTAGAAAAAGGTAAAGATYTATACCATTCACGAGCATCACCTTCCAATGAATACATAAACATCTCCATCATGAATATTTAACTGAACCATGCATTGATGAAATTTGATGAGATGATCTGAAGGATTGTCTTCTTTCTTTTCTGCAAATCTTGGAAAATGATCTCCCCAAATATCTATAGAAGGAACTATTGAGAAGTCAAGAGGTGTAAACCTCCAAGCCAAAATAGTTGCAAACGCCTTTGACATTTGAATATTGTGGAGTTTCCAATGAATCCGTCCTTCATGGAGTCACCAGATAGATGATTACAACCGAAATAGTATCTAGACTTTGTCTATAATCAAATTTGGGTCTGTGTTGTCTCCCAGGAAAGTTGAGCTTTAGTCTCCTTTCCCTAGCAATGACGCCAGTTTTTTATCACTCCAAGAAACTCTTTGTGGTTGTAAGACAAAGATGCTTGGTAACTTAAAGTAAACTTGTTTTTGTGTTTTTTGTATGTGTGGATCAATGGGATAAATCAACTACAGTGTGGCATTCATACAGTCAAAATGGATAATCAAATGAACCAGTGCTCTCAAGTATCAATAATCAGATAGTAGCTTTAAAGTGGGTGAAGAAATCAATGCTTATAAACCATATACACAATGTAGGGTTTAATAAACAATGTAAGAAACTATTAATAAAGTTATGAACTGACTAATGAGATGACAGTCATATTGCAGTTAAAACAACTTGAATAAGAGTACAGAAGGAAAGGTGAAATATGATATCAATAGAGAGAGAAAATTGTGATTTGTATTATCATATGAAAAGGTTGTTTACAATATCTTGTAGTCCATGTATCCAAAATCAAACCCCCTTGCCTCTTAAATCTATGAGCTTAAATAATATTTACAAATTATTTTCAAGATCCTCAAAAGATGGATCTGATATCCTCTTTTCTTATCTGAAATTCCAAATTGTGAGGTGGCTGGAAAAGATAGAAATTTCTGGAAAAATGTTGCTCCAAGATTCACCTATATCCTCCAAATAACAATAGATCATGGGAAACTGAGAGAGGTTATTGAGTATCAGTATGTGCTTATGAAAAAAATCCTTTAGTTTCTAAAAATAGTATTCCAACTCATCAGAATCTGTTCTTAAAGACAGTGACTAAAACAGGAAAAAACAGAGTATTTAATTTCTGGAAATATGGTGCTCAAAGATTGACCTATATTTCACAAATCACAATAGATCTTGGGAAAATGAGAGAGGTTATTGAAGAGACGCCCATTATTATTAAAAATTTCCTTTTGTTTCTAAAAATACTCTTCTATATGATTAGAATCTGTCTCCCAAGAAGGTGACTAAAACAGGAAAATCCAGATTTCCAAATCTAGTCATATTCCTACATTTTAAGATTTGATCTCTAGAATATTTCTATTGATCAAATTAAGTGCCACCTGCACTTATGGATGATATTTGATAATATATATGATTATTCATCATCATATTCTCCTTAACAAACTCAACCAAGTCGAATTTGACCTTTTGACCAAAATAATACATTTTGGAAAATTTCTGAAAATGATGCCTCATCTTGTGGGGAACTTTTGACTGCCTTCCCGAGCTCTAAATGAAGATATGAAAGTACCATTGGAAATATTAATATGTCTAGTTGTCAATAAACTATTTGAGCATGTAAAAGGAACTCTCCATGGCTCAAAAAATTGATTTTCCGCAAGGCAGCTTATCAGTTGAAAAACCTGCACTTTCACCAACTCACTACACTGTGAAAATAGTCATTTAGTTGGTGAAAAGGGAGACTTTCACCGGCTTACTACACTGTGAAAAATTCATTTAGCTTGTGAAAGCTAAAATTTGTTTTTTGGTATATTTTGAGATGCCACATCATTTTTTCATTGGATAATAATATTTAAAGCCAATCTTATATACTTTAAAATTTAAAGATTTATAAATAAATCTTTACCTTATTATCATATTATGATATGATATCAAAACAAATTTCGGAATGAATTATTTGATCGATAATAGTATGTACGCTGCTTCTTTTGGAAGACTTCCTCCTGGTATCAAATCAATATGATGGCTGATACTTCTGATGGGTGGTAATGAGTTACGCAGCTCATCCACCACTATGTCAACAAAATTATCCAACAATTCCAAAATTTCTTCAGGAAAATCATCCATCGAAGTACTTGTAAGGAAAACTCTAAGTTTCATCACCACAACAAACTACATCTCCTGTCCTTTCTTAACTTCTCTTAGGACTTCCTTCTCGCTCATGAGAAGTATTCTTGTGTTGGATTCCTCTTTAGCTTCCTTCTCCTCTATTGGAAGCAACATGTGTGTCCTACCATTCTTCTCCAAAGTGTATGTATTCTTCCTCCCATCATGAATGAAATTCCTTTCAAACTGCCATCGTCTTCCCAACAAAATATGGCATGCATCCATGGGAATTACCTCACATAGAATTTCATCTCTATATCCTCTTATTTTAAATTCAACCAAGCATTTCTTAGTGACCATTACCTGGTGTCCTTTCTGCAACCATGATACTTTGTATGGCTTTGGATGTGCAGTTTTCTCTAGATCCAATTTCTCCACCATCTCTGTGGATACTAAGTTGCCAGTGCTCATGTTGTCAATTATCACTTTGCAAAATTTGTCATTAGTCTTGCAAGTTGTCCTAAAGAGACTGTTCCTCTACACCGTTTTTTCAACTTCTACCTCTGGTTTTAAGAGAACTTTTTTGAACATCATAGACGATCCATCCTCTGCTCCTTCTTCTTCAACATTTCTTCTATGTTATTTCGAAATGTGATATTCACCTTCTCCTTCTTTATTTCTCTCGGGACATTCCCGAGACTTATGTCCTTCCTTTACACAGGTGTAACATCTCACTTCTCCTCCTCTACCTCTTCCTCTTCCTCTGGAAGAACTTCTCCCACCATCTTGTCCTCCTCAGGAATGTCCTCCTCTTTTTGAGTGACTATGTGGTTTCTCAGTCTTATCTTTGGATTTATGTGCCTTGTCATGGGTAACTCCCTTGCCTTTGTTTGGTATTGGGCTTCTACCTATGCTTTGTTGGTTTTGTTTTCTGGCCAAATTATCCTCTGCCTTCAGTGCAAACTGATAAGCATCCTCCATTGTCCTTACTGATATAATGTTGATATCATCTTGGATTTCATATCTCAGGCCATTTATATACCTGGAAATTTTTTCTTCATCCTTCTCTCTTTGTCTAGTTCTAATGTTCAGTGTGTAGAACTCCTCTATGTATTATTTAACTGTCATACCCTTCTATCTCAGGTTCTACAATTTCCTTAACAAATTGATCTAGTAATATTTGGGCATGAATTTTACCTTTAGCTTCGCTACCATTCTGTCCCAATTATTTATCTTTTGTTTTCCCTTGCTTCTCCTCTCATATTGCATTTCATCCTACCATAGTGTTGCATGTCCTTTGAGTTTGGGGACAACATGTCTCACCCTTTTCTCCTCATCGACATCTTCATAGTCGAAATAATTATCCATCGATTGTACCCAATCCAACAGCTCTTTAGAATCCAAATTGCCTTCATACATTGGGACCTCTATCTTGGCTCTAGCTCCCAATTTGACAACTGCTCTTAGCAAGTGTTCCTCAGAAATATTCTCTCCTGTAGATTCTTCGACTTATACTTCTTCACTCATTGCATCATTGATGTCTCCAACATCAAGTGCTCTTCTTTGCACTGCCTCCATCGCCTCCAATCTTGCATGAATTTATCGCATCTCCCTTTCTACATCTCAATTGGCTAAAGGTTGTTCCACTCATCTCCTCGGTCCCATTGTGTCGAATGTCTCTCACACACAGAGTATATATTTGAGTTCTTTCATCTTCTTTATCTCCTTCACTTGAAATATACAGAAAAAAATCATCTATGATACCACTTGATGCAGTGCCCCCACCTCAGCAGGGTTTGTTGACCTCCTAGTCTCTGGATCTTCTAAATCTTCGAGTTGGAGCAACTCTTTGATTCCCCGCTAGAATCTTCAATAAATGTCCACAGGTCCTTTTCACAAAACTCTGTCATGCGAACAAGCACCAGGTGCAAGTTTCTCTCACACGACCACTGGTTGTGACCATGATCCTAACCCAAAAGGCATTTCACGATTTCACGCGTCAGATCTTTGCATGTGAATCACCTTGATTCTCCCGACCTATGAAACCCTGACAAGAGCCTAGTGTGTACTAACCCCTCCCTTATCTTCCCTCAATGTGACCTCTGGTCATGACCCGGGGCTCAACTCTCAAGCGCGTCGAGATTTCGCATATCGGGAACTTCTGATATGATTAGATCTACAATCCACGATCTTCCCTCGATCGACGGCTATGATTAAGTCACGATTTCATGTTTCACGACTTTGGAGGTTGGTTCACCTCTGTTCTCCTGATCCCCGATTTCTGATATTTGCAAGCATCATATCGACGGCTCATATCCATTCACGATTTCACATTTTGCAACTTTGGGAGTCTCCTTACCTTCGTTCTCCCGATATCCAAAATCGTGATGGTGCTAGATCAATGGTCCAGATATTTCCTTGGATCAACGGCTATGATCAAGTCAGGATTTCACCTTTCGCTCCTTTGAATCTTATGGATTCCCTTCAGCACTTAGCCAAATTCCAAATCTATGCGCTCCTTGCAGTAGATTCTTACGCAAGACTTGGTTATTGCGGCTGATTGTGCACACCTTGTAGCAGTCGCTTTGCACTCCTTGCAAAGGGAAATTTTTGTGTCATCTCTTCTGAACTTTTGAATTGAAACAGATATCATCACACACTCCTTGTGTTCTATGTGCACACCTTGGAATCACTCAATAGAAGTGAAAAAAAATGAAACTTATACTAACATTCACAATTTCATCTACTCGTAACGATATTCATTCATTCATGAAAACAATAATAAAAGGGAATTGCAAACAATAGCAGTAACACACATTTTGATCAATGTTTCCTCTTTTATATTCACTCAAACAAAAAAATGGCTACAACCATTTTCAAACAGTAAATAAAACTCAAAACCTCTTACTAACTCACAATAGCCTCATTTGGGCATACAAAACCTCTATTTATCTCAGAGGGTCCTTAGGGTTCCCCCCGACTACATCGTCTACTCGGAAAATGAAAAAAAAACTCTAACTGCTACCTAAGTTCAGTTACATTCAAGACTCAGAGTGAAACTTCCAGATCACTTGTGATCATCCTCTCCCAAGCGTTTGATCTTCTTCTGTTTTTCCAATTAGCTCCAAAAGATTCACAGTAACTCCCAACGTTTGAGATTCTGAAATGATTTCCAGGCATCAAGTTGTCCTTCCACGCATGCTTGTTGATGATGCTCTTGTATCACTTTAGAGAAGTATATCTCATAGTGATAGTTTGGCAGTGGTTCCATCATTCTATTTCTACGTCGGGGTGGTTGGACAGGGAAAGGACAGGTGGTTGTAGCCACCTTCCAGTTGTATTCGGAGAACATAGGGGGTTGTAGCCTCCTTCTGGTTATAGCCGGAGAATTGGAGAGTTGTAGCTTCCCTGGGATTGTAGCCTGAGAAAGTAGGGGTTTGTAGCCTCCTTTTGGTTGTAGCTAGAGAATTGGGGAGTTGGAGCTTCCTTCAGGTTGTAGCCCGAGAAACTAGGGGATTGGAGCCTCCTTCCAGTTGCAGCTAGAAAAAAAAGGTAGTTGGTTCTTCCAATGAATGTAATTCTTAAAGACATATAAGAAAAATAATTATGTGGTTTTCTCCCACTTTGGGTTTCCACGCAAAAACATTGGTGTACTATGTATGTGTATGATTTCTCATTTGTTCATTTTTTATTTACTCTGCAACTATTGGATGATAATTCTACATTGATATAACACATTCATTATGTGGTTAAAAAGGATTATTTATATATTATTGATTCACCCCCCCTCTCGGTAATCTAACAATTGGTATCAGAGTCAATTCCTTCAATAATCAGTTAAACCACTGAAAGGTAGATCATCAAGAGTAACATGTATAAACATGGAATACCATAGTTTGATGGACAAAAGTATCCATTCTAGATCAGAATAATGAAAACATATATACATGAACAAGGATTTTAAATTTGGCAAGCTATAGTAGATGGATACAAAGAACCAGCAGTTCGGCCAACAAGTGAAAGAGAAATAAAACTTGGTCAAAATACTTCCAAAGCCACAAATGAACTTCTGAATGGTCTTGGTGAATTGGTATACACCAAAGTTATGCATTGTAAACCCACTAAAGAGATTTTGGACAAACTTCAAAATATTTATGAAGGAGATTCAAACATCAAAGTAGCAAAGATTCAAACTTACAGAGGTTAGTTCGAACAACTAAAGATGAAGGAAGATGAGAATATTGCAGCTTACTTTTTATGAGTCGATGAAATAGTAAATTCAATCATAGGATTGGGAGAAAAAATTAACGAATCTGTAATTTTTCAAAAGGTACTAAGATCTCTTCCTATGAGATTTGATCCTAAGATATCAGCACTAGAAGAAAGAGCAGATCTAGACTCAATAAGCATGGATGAATTACATGGAATATTCATAGCATATGAAATGAGAACTGGACAGGAAAATCTAGATATAAAAGAAGCATATTTCAAAGCATCCAAAAGGTCAAAGGAAAAGGGAAAGAAAAAAGAAAAACAACATAGCAACAACAGTGACATCTCAGAAGATGATGAAGAAATGGCCAATTTTGTCAAGAGATTGAACAAGGGAACCAACAACAGATATAAAGGTAAGATTCCATTGATTTGTTTTAATTGTGATGGTATAGTTTATTTTGCTAACAAATGTCCTCATAAGAAAAATAAGGGGAATGATGAAGATTACTCAAATAGAAAACAAACATATAAAGGCAAAGGAACCACAAAGAAATTTTGTAAGAAAAACTTATGCACCAAAGAAGATATATCCTCATCATATGAAGATGAATTCAATGACAGTGAGACAAAAAGAATTATATTCATGGCAGTAGAAGAATCTGATAAAGAATACATTGAAGAAGAATATGAAGAGGAATAAGTTGACTACCGAGAATAATTTTTTACTTTCATAGAAGTTATAAGAAGGGAAAAGAGGAAGAACAAGAAGCTACAAGAAAAACTAGACAAGAAGGAAGACACTCAAGAACTAGAACAGATCATCGTGGAATTGAAGGTTCAAATAGAATAATATAAAAGAATTGAAGAAGCACTCAAATAATATTTAGAAGAAAGAGATAGGATTATTGGAAATTTGGAAGCAGAGATTGTCACATTGAGAAAGGATCTTCAAAAGAAAAATATGCAGAACAACTCAAAAATTTTGGATGGCATTATCAACAGTCAAAGGCCTAATCATGACAAGTCCAGAATTGTATACAATCAAATAGAAAAGGGATGAAGCTCCAAAGAAACAGAACAAGAAACATATCAAAAAATTTATGTAGAAACAATCAAAGGGGACAGGAAGACCTACAAGGAATATTACATGGACACTCCTCCACCGAGAAGATTAAGATTTCAGAATCAACGAATGACAGAAACAAATAGGCCTCAGGAAGAAGAATGATTCATAAGAGTAAATCCTTTCAGAAGATCTTCAACTCCCATGTATCAAACTATCTTTTTTGTTTTATGTTATGCATGCAATAATTTTGGACATAAAGTTGTAAATTGCAGAGCTAATAGCAGGAACATAAATGGTTATCCAAGAAGGCCTAGTGAGAGACAGAAAAGAAACTAAAACATGTTTGAATCATTGAGCACTGAAGTGGAATGCTACAAGTTCAATAACTTTAGACACATGGCCAAATTTCGTAGAATGAAAGTCCCTCCTAGAGAACCACAAAAAAACAACAACAGTCATAGACAAGAGCCTTAGAAGAGAACATTGATAAGAAAGTAGAATCGGTATAGCAATGAAGAATTCACACTCGCTCTACAAGATAAGAAGAATAAGCGTGGTTGGTATGTTGATAGTGGTTGTTCAAAACACGAAGAACAAGTGAACAAAGACCAGGTCCCAGAGATCACAATATTGGAAATAAAATGAGATAAATAAAATTCTATAGAGAAAAGGAAAGATGTCAGATACATAAAGATTTGGAAAATAACTGAAAGAAAATAAGGACAGGTAAATAAGGAACAAGTTCAAGAAATGTTACTTCCAAACACTGTAGTGAAATATGAATCCATAGA
>ML826268.1:0-16105 GCA_009831015.1 Picea engelmannii
TTTTTATTTGGTTATTGTTGCATAAGTATTTACCCCATAAAAATACTAAGGAGAGTGAGGCGCTAGGGCCTAGAAGTTCCTACACCCTAGCACTTTGTTCCTTGAGGTCAAAATCTAGGAGGACTTAAGTTGCTACTCCTCCTAGACTTTTTTCCCTCTTAGAATTTTGTGTATTATCATTAATGAGCAGCCTTAGAAGAAGTAGCCATCTTTGACTCCATTACCCTAAGAAGGCACTAATCCTCTTTCCTCACTTCTTTGACAAGACTACCAACCTGCACTCAAACTTCATTTGTTATCCTAACTTGAGCTAAATTGCTAACCTAGTCTAGAAATACTAACTAATTTGTTGCTATCAAAATCACTTTTACAACCATTTATTGTGCAGCCTATCTAAATCTACTAACTAAGTAAACTAACCCAAATTTTGCATAAGCCAAAGCATTATCACCTTAAGGCTTTAAAATATTCTTTTGCTACCATTTTGAAGTGCATTTCTGAGGTTGTTGTAAATCACTTTGATGTTGTTGTAATTGTTACTACATCCACCATTTTCAGCCCTCATCATCCCATACTAACAACAAAACTGCCCAGAAACTTGTGCTAGGAAAATTGCTATCATTAAGTGCTAAAAGTGTGTGTTACTGCCTTAGAAAAGTACTATTTTCTGAAGTGGTTTGTTGTTGTCATAGCTATTAAATTTTTGTTGTTAAAAACACTTTGACAACCCTTTTAAGGTCATTAATTGACTTGTGTTAATCTAGAAATCGTGAGTGACAAAGTATTATCAAGTTTGCAAGACCTTTTATATCTTTTCTTCTCATAAAAACTTGAAATTTTCAAGATCCATTTTTGCTACTATAATCTCATATTTATTGTATATAACTTGTTCTAGCAACACATGATTTGTCTAAGAAGTCATTGATTATAATCGTTGATATCATGTTACTACTAATGTTTGATGTTTCATTGGTAAAGGGAAGGTACAAACCCACTTTCACTTTCCCTTGTCCCTTGTCCCTTTAAACTTTATCTAAGTGACTTATTATGTTGAGTGACCTAGAGAGAGGGATGGGTTTTCACCGTGTCTTTTTGTCGTTCGTCAACCAACTAGGTCCTAGGACGTCTCCCTTGGAGTGAATTTTTCCTCCTTCTAAAGAGAAAGAGGTACCCTATTGGAGTGGCAGTGATAGGGATACCTTTGTGTTACATCAATATAAGCCTACTTTCCTTTAGGCTTTGGGAAAGTATAGATTGCATGATAACATTTTTGGCACCATTTTCGAGGAACATCGAGTCAATTTTCCTCGAACGACACTTTTTTGGTAAGCCTTTTTCTCAAATACTTTCACTTTTCAAAGCTTACCTGACAACTCCAATGAGGGTGATTCCCTATTTTCCCTTTGATAATACCTAGAAGGATTATTTGGCAACTCCACTAATGATTAAGCCAAACATGTCTTCTCAATGGGACCCATGTAATTTTAAACCCTTGGATATAAGTGAAATATCACGGTATCCTCGACAAATGACTCCAAGGTATGTAAAATGGCTCCCTAAATTCATTGGTGATGATGAGGTTAGATTCGAAGACCACATGAGAAACTTTTGGGCCTTTTTTAAAATCCATCCTATCAGTGATGATGTTGAATATCTAGCAATGAAACTTTTCTCTACCACTCTTCATGGAAATGCTAGAAAATGGTATGATAGTCTCCCTGATGCTAGTATCACATCCATGGTTCAACTAGAAGATATTTTTCTTTGAAAATGGAGCATCAAAGAGTATGTGTACTCATTGATAAATGAACTCAATAACATAAAAAGGAATGAAAATGAGACTGTTAATGAGTTCCATACCAAATTCGAGAGGTTGTTACAATGAATCCCCACAGAATCTAAACCCGGAGAGAGATATATCATATTTCTTTATACTAGGGCGTTCTCAAGAGAAGTAAGATTCCTCCTCAATGATAGGGATCCAAGGACGATCCAAGAATCTTATCACATAGTTATAGAAATCAAGGAAGATATATCCTCACCCATAGAAGAATATCTCCCTACTCCAGAAGTCAAGGTTGATAAGCCTAAAGATACCCCAAACACTCTTAGTCTGGAGATATTAGTTTCCCTTCAGATATTCATTATTAATTATAGGAAAGATGGGAACAAGTCGCCGACCAACAAGAGGTTGAGGAGAGGGATCCTAATGAAGGTTACCAAACCCATGAAGAAGAGAAAGAATTTACTCATGCTTCTACTGAGGATAATGAGGACATGGTTTAAGATAAAGAGCCCAAAGATATCAAACATGATGATGAAGTATTAATGTGTGCTCTTCCCTCCGATGAAGCCATTTGAAATCCTATTCCTCCCGCACAAGAAGAAGAGGATGAGGTTAGCCACTTTCCTTTTCAGGTTTTTGATGATACCCTATTCTATGATTCAGATGGTGAAGAAGAAAGAGAATTCTTGGGCAAGCTAGACCCTCTATATTATGAAGTTGGAGATGTAGGGGAAAGTCATGAGGACAAGTCACTAATGCTTTCTTTTCCTTTCGATGAAGTCATCCAATTCTTCGATGCCCCTGAACACGAAGAAATTAATACGTTAAGTTGTTTCCCTTTCAAAGATTTTGAATATGCTTTGTTTTTTTATTTGGAAAGTGAAGAGGTGTTAGAGGAGCTCTTGGATGTTTTAAGCCCTTCATGTTATGATAAAGGTAATGACATGGTTGATAATATTGATGAGTTCATACATGTTGGGAAATGTAAATGGGATGTGATTGGGTATGACGGAGATCCCATTTACAACATTGAGGGTCATTTCCAAATGTTTCCTTTACAATTATCATATGAGGTTACTACTAATTCTAACATTTGGCAACAAGGAGATGATGTAGTGACATATGTTTTCCAAGCACCCAAGGGTGACCTAGTTCTATGTTCTCCTGATGATTTTAGGTTATACCTTGAGGATTTTGATGAGTATTCCTTTGAGAACTTGTTTTTATTCTATGAATAATATTATCAACCACCATTGTGCTCAGATCTTGATAAGGGTAAGGACATTGCTTGCCTAAAGTAGGATACTTGCAACAAGGTTTTCCATCTCCCTTCGATTACTTTATCTCGTTATGTCACCAAGGATGTAGTTGGGAAACATGTCCCTTGTCTCAAGTTTTCTCTAGGGAAGAACCTTCTTTTAGAATTCAAGGGTAGGTTGAATACCTTAAGAAGAAGTTTAATATATCAATTTTTTATCTTTCCCTTAAAAAATTGTCAATTATCCTCTAGATTCTTGATAGTCCCTTCTTAGACTTCAGGGATTGATGATGTCCAAGGTATTCAACCTTTAGACTCTTTGAGCCAACCTATTGATTCTTCGACTTTTCATGATCCTTTTATGATATGGATTGAGAAATTTTCTAGAAGTACAACTTGGCATAATTTTGTCCCTCCCTCCCGCCTCCATCAGATAGAATTTGTGATTTCCTATGATATAATCCATGCTCTTACTCATGTTATTTTGGTTCTTAACTTGTCATTGTTTTTGTTTTTGATGAAGCATAGAGGCGGGTATTATGAGGCATTTCTAGGATGGTTTCAGTGGTTGTATGAATACACCTATCATTCAACCAACATGTAAGTAGAGGTAGGTAGGCATTTACATCCATCGTATATACCATTTGCATATCACGTTAGCATAGTTGTAGTTTCATTTTCATATTTTCTTGATTAATTATGTATATATGTATGCTCATATTCATTTGTTAGACTAGATATGCTTTTATTTGTTTATTTTATCATATATGGAAAAGGGGTAATATCACCACCCTAAGGATTGCTAATGTCTTTTGTTGAGATTTAGCAGGAACGGGTCATACCAGAGATGTTGAGGTTCTCATGCGCTCTATAGTGAGCACATTTCCCCGCGTTGGAGCCAGATGTTATACCATAGACTAGGGATAACTACAGAGATCACTTCTTGAGGCCCACAGGTCCTAGACATGGAGTATTGAGATCCAGACGAATTCAGAATGGCCCCATAGGGCCCCTCTTTTCTTCAGTGCAATCCATGTATCACCAAAAGTAGTATCCATCACACTAGTATGGTCCTAAAGTAGCGGTGATTCTGTCTCCATGAGGTAATGAATTTGGGTATCATGGTATGTATCACTCTGATTTTTGAAGCACTTGAATATGTTGTATTGAATCCTTCTTCATTTCATGACGTTTGCTTGGAAATTATGATCTTTTCCTCATTCATACCTAGAAGGGTGACATGGTGCCTTAGTAAGTTGATTTCCCTTTAGGATGGGTTGCTATTGGGTGGATCTATGAAAATTCATCGTCTATTCCCTCCATACTTATCACTTTCCATATTTATTCCTTTTGTCTCCCCTTTCCGTTTTAGGCATTGGGATTGGCTACACTATGAAGGGTTGTACCTTACCTTGTGGGAAGAAGGGGATAAAGGCCTAGAGGGTAAAAGTAGTTGGAAAGAGTTAAAATCCAATTTTGAAACCTTCGAGATGCTTTGCCTAGGGATTCCTGAGAAAGAAGTGAAAATCTCATCAGTAAGAAAAGGGGATCCACAAGATAACATAGACACTCAAGGTACTAGTTGATGGATAGGAGGTCTCCTCATGAGAAGGCCTATTGTGACCATGGGAATGTAGCAGTATGACACTACCACCTATTTGGTCACCAAAACAGGGTAGTGGCTCTTGGTGGCATAGCCAAGAGAAAGGGGGTCTCATCACGAGCCAACCTTCTCATTTCCATGAAATGTTTGTGGATAACGTTGTCACCTCTAGTCATCAAGCCAGGACAATGGCCCTCAACTATTTCCTTGAAGCACAAGAGAAAAATATCAAAAGAAATAAAGCTAAGAGTAAAAGGAAATGAATAGGCTAGGAAACAATTGCATTCATGACAAGGTGTAGCTCGTCATCCACAAAGGCACCCATAGGTAAGACTTTGCATTTCCATGTTATCACATACACCCCATGCCCAAATATTTACCCCATGCCACCTCATACACTTACATGACTTGGACTAGACTCCACTTGGGAAACACCCCAAACTTAAGAGAGGTTAGCCTAATAGGACACCCTGAGACCTTATCCAAACCTAACTTGTCAAATTGCATAACGTCTTTGAGCATTTTTTGGAAGTTAAGGGGGGTTTGATGCACATGTTTGGGTAATTTAATTATTAGATGTGATTTACATGATATGATACTTGTGACTTATGAACCCTTGGAGGGTGTACTTTTTGTTTCTGTAAGATCTTTCATAGTGGACAGGTACACATGAGGGAATCATTAGCTCAGACCTTCATGAGGCCTCAAAGCCCACCAATGGATGTTGATACCCCAACCAAGGGAAAATACAAAGATTTAAGACTTGCACCAGGAGAAAGAAGGACATTGTAAATCACTTTATCATTGTTGTAATTGTTACTATATCCACCGTTTGTATCCCTCTTCAATCCATACTAACAATAAAACATCCCAAAAACTTGTGCTAGGCAAATTGTTATCATTAAGTGCTAAAAGTATGTGTTATTACCTTAGAAAATACTATTTTCTAAAGTGGTTTGTTGTTGTCATAGCTATTAAATTGTTGTTGGTACAAACACTTTGACAACCCTTTTAAGGTCATTAATTGACTTGTGTTAATCTAGAAATCGTTAGAGACAAAGTATTATCAAGTTTGCAAGACCTTTTATGTATTTTCTTGTCATCATAACTTGCAATTTTCAAGATACATTGTTGCTACTATAATCTCATCTTTATTGTATATAACTTGTTCTGGAAGCGCACAATTTGTCTAGCAAGTCATTGATTATAATTGTTGATATCATTTTTACTACTAACATTTGATGTTTCATTGGTAAAGGGAAGGTGAAAACCCACTTTCACTTTCCCTTGTCCCTTGAAACATTATCTAAGTGAATTCTTCCATTGAGTGACCTAGAGAGAGGGGTGGGCTTTCACTGTGTCTTTCTTCCTTTCATCAACCAAATAGGTCCTGGGACATCTCCCTTGGAGTGAGGTTTTCCTCCTCCTAAAGAGAAACAGGTACCCTATTGAGGTGAAAATGATAGGGCTATCTCCATGTTATGTCAATCTAATCCTACTTGCCTTTAGGCTTTGGGAAAGTACAGATTGCATGATAACAATGTATATTATGCATGATGTTTATGTATTTATTTATGATGTTTTGCACAACTATGTTCTTCTATCATGGGTTATGAGGTGTTAAAGACTATAATATGGTTAAATTATCTTGCTCAAGGATGGTATTGATCTTGATGACTTGTATATATGACTAAGCATTCTTCTTATCCTTCCCTACTCTTCATTTCTCGATCACGCTTTGGTTGAGACTTCTTCCCTTCCGGGAAGATGAAAATGCCAGTGCACTAGACTACATCAGTACCCTTTTGTTGGTAACCTGAAGAGGACCCTGGTCTGAAAAATTTGCACCAACACCCATATTTGGCATGATTTTCGAGGTGTATGAACCTTTCCTTAAGTAAACCGACATATACATGTTTGTATCCATTGACGCTCATGTTCTCAATCTCAAGGATTGTACAACAAACTATGTATGGATTGATCTTTCCCTATGGATACACTCAGCTAAAAACCCACTTGTGTATTCCTTTGTTCTCTCTTCTCCTTAACCTAATATCTATGTGGAATTCTTTCTCCACCTATCCAATACATATTTTAATCACACTCCTTTGTGATCCAACCCTTTGAGCAAAATTCCTTTTATGCTCTTTGTCAGGTGTAAGAAAAATTCCTTCTTAGCTATCTCTGTCTGAAAACTATGAATTTGGTTCTCACAAAAAGCAAAGTCTCCTTTACCCTATCCTTGATTGTATAATATTGAGTTATAACCTAACCCTAATCTCCAAAGTGATTGATGGTTGAGATTACTTCTCACCTCACTTGAGATAAATGGCTAATATTAAATGCTAACCTTTAGCATTTCCTTAAATAAATCAATTAATTAATAAAATCACTTTACTTTAATAATTCATTTAATTAAACTAAAGTCAAGGATAGAAGGCTTTGGATGATTTTCACATGTCTAGACACATAAACCTGTGCAGAAATACATGTTTGATGCTACCATGTATCAACAAACGGTTGGTGAATTTAATACAAGATTTGATAAGTTGGTTCAAGATATTCCTTATGACCTTAAACCTACAACAACCAATATATTATTATATTATTTGAATGCATATCAAGGTCAATTTACTTGAATATTCCTTAACCAAATGAATCCAATAGATCTGAAGGATGCCAAAGATAAAGGTGAGAGTCTTGATGTTGATTGGACAACTATTGGGAAGATTGATTTCCTAGCCCCATCTAGAGAAAGTGTGTCTAGGACAGAGCCTAAGCAAAGAACTATGAATACTTCTGACCCAACCCATGATCCCATGATATAATGGATGAAATGAAAAACGTGGAAAATAATTTCACTCAATGAAACACTACACTACAAAATATATTCATGCAAGTGGAAAGAGTCCAACAATGAAATAGGTATCCCCCAAGAGGAGATGAGATATGGGAAAGAAATCAAGGACTCCCTCAAAATCAAAGACCCCCCTCTTCTATTAGATCCAACTAATGTTGTTGATCATGAAATTTCTCCTTATTGTCATGCTTGTCAATATTTTCACGAGGAAGCATCATGTCCTAGGAAATAGAGAAATTAATTTATAAGAATCAAATTATAGAAATAACGTTTTGGAAACATGGAACAATGTCTTTGACGGAGGAAAATGTTACCATTTATCTCAATAAAATATGAAACAAGTTAAATATAGGGGTATAGATTCCAGTAAATTTACTAGAATATATGGTGAGAAACCCACTCTAAAAGAAGTATTGAGAATGTGGAGAGATAAGGGACTCACTTACAAAGGAAGAGAAAATAATACTCCTCAAGAAGAGAGGCAAGGTTCCTCTAATTTTTCCAAAGAGCAAGCAACCCATTGAGTTAAGAAAAAGACTTACAAGGAGAACCCTCAATAAGTACTTCACGTAATGTAAATTAATAGATATAATGAGTTGGATGAATGATTCCAAGGTAGTTGTTCCCTTAACTGAGTTAGCAAAGGTTCCTTCAGTAAAGGGGGAGATAAAAAAATTACTTGGCATGAAAGAAGTTAGTGAGACCTGCTAGTAACATTATTTTTCTGGCCATTAAATGAAGGTTGGTTGAAGTTATAAGGCCAATATCATACGAGTTAATAGAATAACTTCAAGCTTCCAAAGCCTCAATGCAATCCAGAGTCAAATTAATATGAGGCAACTTGAAGAAATAAAAAAAAAAATCCTTGTCTTTTTGCGCCTGAGGCAATTTTTTAAGCCCTCGGGTGATTATTAGAGGTCCAAAAGGGGCTTGTCGCATGTGAAAAAGGCCTAATTCTATCATCTAGGGAGCTTACCATAATACTATGGCCTAAAGAACCCTAACATTTCGGGAGTTTTTTGGACCCTTAAAGATCGATGACTCAAATCTCATTGTGCGCTCACTTTTAGATCAACGGTCAAGATTGTCCTTTCGTCAAAGTCGCATTTGGATCCAAGCCTGAAGCACTCTGATGGTGCACCTCCAATGGATGGTCTATATTCCATCGTGCCATCAACCGTGTCCCAAGAGATAAATGACCCAGATTTGATCCATGACCCCAGTGCGCCAACTCATCATTACATGTGGCCTACCAGCAGAGCACTATTAGGGCCAACCAGTGGCTTCCACATGGACATGTGGAACCTACCACATACACAGGTCAATATCCCAAAAATGGGTGACATGTGTCCTACATGTTTTCCACATCAGCACCAGTGCGGACCAGTGAGAAGGAACCACGTTTCCAGGATGATATCAATGCAATATTGTGCATGCCTTAGACAAATTTTGTGCTCAAGTCTAGCCAGATCAATGACTCTCTATTATCCTTAGATCTCCAATGGATGGTCTAGATTTAGTTTTAGAAGATATTTGGAGTTCCCTTTTTGGAGACTCGTTTGAACTTGATCTTTCAACACTCTGAAGGGGCAACCTACAATCAATGGTTTAGATCTAAGTCAATGTACCTCTAATGTACGATCCAAATATCATCACACCATCAAGCATGTCGTGAGAGATCAACGAACCAGATTTGATCATTGATATCACATCCCCCCATCCAGGTGTCACGTCAGCACACCAACAGAGAATTATTAGGGCCAATCACAAGATTCATTTTGGATTACTTAACACTAGCTCCATATTACAAAGAGCCATGGATTTTGCATTCATGGATCTCATGGGTAAAATAATTAAAATATATCAAGATGACATAACAATGTTTTTGAAAGACAAAATATCTAATGTGAAACATCTTAAGAAAGTGCTTAAAAGGTGTTGTAAATGTGGGGTATTATTAAATCCTAAAAATTCATTTTTTGGGATTGAGGAAGTTAATATCATCAAAAACATAATATCAAAGTATTGGGTTCAATCATTCTTTGGAAAAGTAAACTTCATTAGAAGATTGATTCCCAAATTTGATAAGATAACTAAACCTATTTTGAGATTACTGAAGAAGGATGTGAGTATCAAATCGAGTGATGAAGAAAAAAGAGCATTCACAATAATTAAGGAAGCAATTGTGAAATCCCCAGTGTTATCAACTCTTGATTATTCAAAGGATTTCCAAATTTTTCTTCTTGTTTCTAAAGATACTGTCATAGGTGTATTACTATATAAAATGATCAAGGTGAATAATAGCATATATATTTTATGATTAAATCCATTAGAGAGTCAAAATTGAAGTATGTCGTTATAGAAAAACAAGCCCATGCCCTTGTTAAGTCTTTGAAGCACTTTTGAGTGTATGTTGGATACTCCAAGATAGTGGCCTATATTCCCCACTCAATAGTCAAAGATATATTATCTCAACAATATTGATTAGGATTCAAAGGTAAATGGGCATTGCAGATACAAGAATAAGATTTGGAAATTAGGCCAACTAAGTTAATAAAGGGGAAAGAATTGACAAAGATTCTAACCAAAAAAAATGAAATAGCACTTGGTATGGATGGTGAAAGTAATCTCAAAATGGTCTCCATGGTATTTGATAAGTCAGAGAAACATGAATGGTATGTGGAAATAATTTATTATCTTAAGAACCTTACATGTACAAATCATTTGGTAGATTACAAGAGAAGAGAGCAAAGAATGAAAGCCTCAATTTTTTTTTTGATTCGTAAAGGTCTGGTTTGGAGAAAACCAAAAGGATTGATTCTCAAGTGTGTGGACTTAGATGAATAAAAGAGGCTCATACATGCAATATTCTATGGTGGAGAATACGCAACAAATATGATAACTCATAATATTTTAAGGGCTAGTTACTGTTGGCCCACGACATTTCCCGATGTCCATATATTTGTCAGATATTGTCAACCTTGTCAACTTTTCAGAAGTAGGCATAAGTTAGAAGCTTTTCCTTTGCAACCAATCATAGTATAAGCACCCTTCCAAAAATTGGGCCTGTATTTCATAGGTGAATTTAAGGAAAATTCAAGTTATGGTTATCGATGGATCCTTACGACTATTGATTACTTCACTAGGTGGGTTGAAGCTATACATACAAAAAAGATGACTGATATAGCAGTGATGGAGTTTTTAAAAGATAAAATCATTGAACAATTTGGCGTCCTTGCAAAGATCACCACTGGAAATGAAAAAGCCTTCAATTTAGCAAAAATTTCAACATTTTTCTTTAACTATGGCATTATCCTATCCCACCCCTCTAACTATTATCCCCAAGGAAATGGTCTTGTAGAATCAAGTAACAATAATTTAATGACCATCAATAAAATTGTGGGGGATAAAAAGAAAAATTGGGATAGTAAGATAAAACATGATTTATGGGTTGATACGATAACAAAGAAAGAATCTACAGTTCAGAGCCCATTTGAGCTAGTATATGGGATAGAAGTTATTTTTCCTATTCATTTAAAGATCCTAGTATACCAAGGTTCGTAGTAGTTCACTTCCAATAAAGATGTAGTTCAAGGAAGGATCAATCAATTGATATAACTTGATGAAAGTAGAAGGAATTCCTTCAACCACTTTGCAAAGAGTTAGGAAAAGGTTAAAGGAAAATTTGATAAGAAGTCTCACCTAAGGATTTTTCAGAAAGGAAACCTTGTTATCATGTGAATTAAAAGAAAGGAAAAACTACGAAATCATGGCAAGTTCAACAAATTGTGGTTGGGTTTCTACAAAATTGAAGATGCTTCTGGTACCAATTGTTTCTACCTCAGTCACTTATGGAGAAAAACTGCAATTTCCTATGAATGAGAAAATCTTGAAATTATTCTTCAATGATAACATCTAATGCCATGGGGCATCCAAGGAAGTTAGGATAGGATGAATAATCTCTTTAGCATAAGAAGTAATATTGATTTTCATATGTTTCATTTGTGTATTCATACATTTGATTGATGTCTCCATTTCATGCATTTTCCTTTGGTCATGTCAAATTCCAATCTAACTAGTATCCATGCACTTTCCTACATTAATTTTATATTATTTGGGTAGGGACTATTATCCCCAATTCCTAGGGATAACTAAGGAGATGATGTATCGAGGCCCTCAGGTTTCATACATGGAGTACCGAGAGACATATTGACCAGTAGTGTCCACTTACACAGATAGATACTCGCTTCATCGCCATAGTTCCAGGTTCATCGTGATGGTATCCACTACATCAGCTAGCTTCTGGAAGACATTGGATCTTTATCCATGAGTTACAAGTCAGGTATTATGGTGAGTGTCATTTAAATATTTTAGTCATTTGAGTTTGTTACATTTTAAACTTCTTTTGATTATGTAATGTCTTCTTGGAAATTATTTTATTTTCCCTATTTCACTTTGGTGGTTGACATTACGCCCTAGTAAGTGGGTCACCCTTAGGGATATGTTTGTTACTGGGGGGTCCTCTTGACAAGTCATCATGCTAATCTCGACCATACTTGTCACTTTCCACACTTCATCCCCTCATCTCCTTACCTTTTGGAATTTTTGAGTGCACTGACCCAAGAAGGGATTGTACCTCATTTCATGGGAAGAAGGGGTTGAAGGACAAGAGGATTGTAGCTAGAAAAAAGATCAAATAAAATCATGAAACTTCTATATGATTTTCGAGGGATCCCTAGGAAAATTAAATGTATCTCATAAGAAACTGATGGGACCCATGAAGAATAACTAATACAAAATGCCAACCAAAGTGGAGCATGTGTGGGCATTGCTTTTCATGCTTAGGTAGAAGCCCCACCCATGTTTTCAACTTGGGGAAGCACGATGTGACCAAGGTAGACTCAAGGTGGGAACTGTTTTTCATGCTTAGGTAGAATCCCCACCTTGGCTTCAACCTGGAAACATCTTAAGAGAATAAAAGGTAATAAATGAGCTTGGAAAAAGGTTGCATTTAAAATGAAGGTGCAGTGCACCCTCTACAAAGGCACCCATAAATGAGACACTACAATCCCTTGTATGTCATGAACCCCATGCCCAAAACACTTTCCCCCATCCATGTCACATTTTCAATGTGACCTAGAGAGGAGTCCATTTGGAAAGAACTCCTAAACTTGAGGTACAATTCACCCAATAGGTCATTTTGTCAACCCTCCCATACCTAAACTTGGCAAATTGCATAGGGTCTTTTAGCACTTTTTTATTTTGATGAGGTGGTTTGGATGTACATGCTTAGATGGCTCTTTCATTGATTTGATTTACTTATCATGATGCATTTGAATTGAGATCCTTGGAGGGCGTATTCATTGTATTTGTAGGACTTAGTTGGTGGACAAATTTAGAAGAACAAGCCTAGCTTGGGATTCCTTGGGGCTTGAATCCCACAGATTGGATACCATGATCCATACACCAGACGAAGATGATAGCCTTTGGAGGCCCAAGGAGACATTGTGGAGAACCTAACCCAACCCTTATCCATCCCAACGTCTTTCTTTTGAGGCTAAAATGTCACATTTTGGAGCTTGCATCACCCTAGGGCTAGGGTTGTGGTGGTGGTGTTGTTGTTGCTTGACACTTGGCACATTTTGATGGGAGAAATGTTGGATTGGAGAAGGAATACCTAGTGCATGAGAGGGAGGCCCTATAAGGCCCAACGCCTTCCATCTTCTCCTCCAATGACTTGCAAAAGGTGCCAAAACGTCACCCTAGAAGAGGGATGGTGTCACTTTAGGGTTTCTTATGTGCATTTTTAAAGATAAATTTGAATTTTATAATGTAAAGGGGAAAAGTAAGGGTTGTTTCCCCCTTAATTTGTGTTTTACCCTAAATTAAGTGGACAAACACTTTTAGTAGGATTTTCATAAATAAGGATCACTTCTATTTCATTTTCATCATAACTCTCCTATTGTGAGAAGACTACATTGGTTGAAATTTGCACCCTACTTGGGAAATTCTCTATATATCTATTGGTTACATTATCATGTGATGGTTTGTATTATTCTATTGGATGGATGGATGATGTGTTATCTCTCTTGGAGGCTTGATCTTTCTTTATGGTGGATTTTCCTTGTTGAATTAGGGTTTCATCTTGTTAATGGTTCAAACTAGGTAATGATTTCATGTTCATTACTCTATTTTCTTGGTTTTAAAGTTAATGTGATGATATAATAGGGAGTATAAGGGTATAAAACCCCCTAAAAGTCCATTATAATTGTTTGGAATAATCTATTGTGCAAAGGATACTAGGAGGAGTAAAAGGGTTTACACCCTCTTAGGTTTTTACTTGTTGGTTAGGGTTTACCATGGGGAGTAAAAGGGTTTACAACCCTAAGGAAGTAAATCATACAACTTGTTGAATCAAGAGACTCAATTTTCCCAATAGAAAGGTACTAGTCTTCATGCATTGGAGAAATAAATTATTGCATTGGTAATCGTGAAAAGTTGAGTTATTGAAATTGTTTTAAGTGGAACTTAATCTATATGCTATACATGTCTCTAAGCCACTAAGGTGTCTCATTTAGCCAATAAATTATTATTGTTTTTGAAAATTTAATCTACAGCCATTAGGGCTGAAAAAAACTCATCATAACTTTGATTTTACTTTCTTATCAACTGTCAGAATTTGCCAGCATAATCTACTAGTCCTAGTGCACCTTTTGGGTGTATTTTTTACAAGTTTTGGTGGCTGATTTTTCTTCTATAACAATTTTTTTGCTGCAGCCATAAAGCTGAAAATATATCTCTACAATACTTGTCTATAACAAACTTACATTGATGCTAGAGTCTATTATTTTATAATTGAGTTGTACTTGTCTTTACTAGCTTATCTCTTGCATCATTTGTTATACTTTTAGCATCTTGTTTAACAGCTCTAATAATAATTTATTTGCTGATATATATATTTGTTGATTTATGAAAATAGGGACAACAAGATTAACTTGCTTGTCCACTTAACATATAGCTTGTATACTTGGTGTTTTTTGTGTCTCGGGCAAGTACCATCATCATTCGTAGGTACTCAACCTTCTTGGAAACCATTGACCATTATCGAGACTCATTTACAATTTATTATACATTTAGAAACTTTACCTATAGGGGAATCCATTCACAAGTATGTTAAGCCTTAATATTGGCTCATTACCCCTTAATTGGGGCATATTATATTAGTAATGTTATTTTATTTATGTCGGCTTTAGGCCATTAGTTGTAATTATACCTCCTAGTCTCCTATATATACCAAGGAGACATTTTCATTTTGAATCATCTTGGACTTGAAAATTTAAGTGGGGTAAAAGGAGGTTTCCCCCTCAAAGAGGCTTATTATCTAAAATTATGTCTTTTTCAAGGTGTTGAGTACTTTTTCTGAGGTTTTTCTATGCTATATTGATATTTGGTTCTTAACATATGGTATTAGAGCTCATGGTCTTAGGGTTTCGCTGCTACATCTGAGACACCTTGGAATTTTCACTATAATTTTTTTTCTACAACATTTCAAAAGGAAAGGCTTGGAGAATATTTAGTAGACAGATCAAGGTACGTTGGGTTCAAAATTCACTTCCTGAGGCCTTATACTTTTGGAGATACAACTTGTACAAGATAGCGTTCTGGAATCATCCTGAAATGAGTCATTGTGGAATGTTTTCTATAAAAACTTTTATATAACGTTTTAGACCCTAAAATCCAGAGGATATTTACAAAAATTAGAAAGGTGTCTATGGTAAAAAGTTCAACTTCTGGGTCATCTTAAATTTGTAGATACACCCTGTGTAAGACAGGGTATATGACTAGTCTCAAGAAGGTGTTCCAGGTAAAACAATCATAACTTCTTCCTAGAATATCCAAATTGAGTGGGACTAGTTTCATTGGATTGTGGATAGTCTCTAGTATTTCTTGTGTGAGTTTCAGAATTGTATATCAATTATTTTGTGTGGGGAATGCTATACAAGTGAGATATCTTGGAAAGGCCAAAAATTGGCAAGTTGTGGGGAAGTTACCGTAAATTCCACTTGGCACATCCAATTTTGATCAGACCTATGGCATTGCAGAGAAGAAATCAGAGAACTACATAAAAGAAAGTTTCATACCCAAAAGGGTCGAAACTTGGGAGATACAATAGAAGAAATAGTGTCTAGCAGAACCACCTCAAAATAAAGGTTCAAAAGTGATACTTGGCCAACATGCCACCAAAAAAGGGAAATTCTACACCAAATAAGCCTCCAGAAAATCCTACTTGGACTCTTGATGAAGGTGAAGAAATGCGTAGGGACATAAATGAACTACAAAATAATATGGATTCAATGGAAGCTATGTTGGATACTAAGATGGATGGTTTAAAAGGGGAGATCATGGAAGTATTGAAAAAAATCGTAACAGAGAAGACACCTAAAAGTGAAAATGTATCCCATGAAATTCATGATGATGACACAAGGAAGGTGAATCAAGAATGGAGAAACTCCAACTTTGGTTTGAATACCAACCACGTTCCTAAGATTGATATGAGGAAGTTTGATGGCAAGGACCCAATCACATGGATACTTCAGA
>ML826268.1:22597-79985 GCA_009831015.1 Picea engelmannii
AATTAAAATTTTACCATGCTTCTTCATGTCCTCTTGAGTCTTGGATTCCCACCAAATAAGTGTTGCACTATCCAATCTTAAAGAAGCAAGCTGAATTTTGGTTTCATCATCTTGAATTTTTTGTATTCTACAATATACCTCAAACTAACGTATCCAATTATCTAGTTTCTCAGCATTAAATTCTCCATTGTATATTGGCAATTCAAATTTTATATCAAGATTTATTGAAGGAATTTGTGAAGGAGTTTTACCATGTCCCTTTGGAGAATTCGGAAGAGGTCTTGAACTGGTAGAAGAAGAAGAAGAAGAAGAAAATGGAGGAGCGGGTGGTGGAGAAGCACCATTCCCTCCATTTCCATTTGGAGTTTTGTCACCACTGCTTCCCTTATGCTTTGAAGGGTTGGAGCCTTCACCTTGCAACAATGCATTCCTTTCCATCAAGATCTTCATCATCTCTCTCATTTCCATGACAGCCTTTCTGAGATCTTCATCTTCTGTAGGAACACGTTCATGACATTCTTCATGAGCCATACTTGGTGAATGCCTCCTTGAAACTTGTGGTGATTGTATATGCTTCCTCCTTGAAGGATGAGAACTTGGCTCCACAAGTTGACCTTCTCCTCTTGTGAGTTTCAACCTTGTGAGAATCAAAAAACAAAACACTTGCAAAATAATCAAGTCTTCAAAAACCAATGTTCTGATACCAACTTGATCTAAAAATGAAGAAGACTTGAAAACTTGAAAATATTTGCAAGTAAAGTTTATGTGTTAAAAGAAAATGGATCAAGTTTGCAACACATTAATTAAAGGATTACTCATTCAAGATACAAATAAACAACAACATAATCAATGAACATAAGCACATAAACACAGCAATTGATAAAGGAGTTTACCCCTCTCTTGGGCCACATCTCCTGGTCCAGCTTCCAATGGATCATTATTATTAATTGCTCAAAGTGATAAAAAAAGTTCTTTACAATGCTCAAATTGACCAACAGATTTCTCCAATGGCTTGAGAGCATCCAAAAACCCCTAGATGGGCTTTTACGGCACCTCAATCGGCCAAAAAATGAAGAAGGTAGGCCTCCTAGAAGTCCCCCCTTCAAACTTGTTGTCTCTGCATCTACAAAACGCACCCTTGTTTCATGAACCTAGCACACACGTAATTTAAAGCGTGAAAACCCAACACCGGACGCAACCGCACCAACGGTGCGAACTGTAGGACGGTTAAGGGCGCGCCAACCCCTAACCGCCTCGCACTCGGGTACATGGTCACCATCGGACCTCGGGATAGTGCAAGAGAGGGCTTCGTTTTCCAAACAAATGGAGCAATGACAAATGGTGGGTCATTGTAACCGTTTCAACCAAAATCAAACTCCGTGCGCATTCTCGTGTAGAAAATGGTCATATCATTACAACACATGAAACCCTGCATGCATTCCCATGCTCTCTTTGCAACGGTGGTCATATGAAATATAATAAAACCACGGGCTATATTTAAAAACCCCCGCGCCCACCATTTAACAAAGGGCATGGTCGTATATATCATAAGTGTGACCAGGGGCTGGGGCTAAGCCCCAGCCCGGACCCCTGCGCCGACGGTGATATAAATTGAATTTAAATACATTGTATTACATATAGTGGATAAGCAACAACGTGTGGGATAGTGGTATCCCGCACTCTTCCAAAGCGCAGAGCCACAGGGAGGTCCGGGGTTCGACCCCCACGGACCCCATACAATTTTAAACACAACCAACAGCCAATACCGGGGTGCCATGTGGCAGCCCATGACTGGGCCATGTGGCACCAAACCACCAACCACATACTGCCACATGTCGAAACACCATTCGACCACATCTACCAATCAACAACTTCCACGTCATCACATGCCACATCAGCATACGATCGTATGGCCCTGCCACGTCAGATTGTACGGACTGTACAGTCAGCATCCTTTTTTTGCCTGTTTGACGATTCAAACAGATCGCAATATCTCTCGCTCCTGACGTCTGTTTGAAATGAAATGAGTTGCGTTGGGTTCTCAATGATGAGGCCTACGCTCTCGTTCGATTTGAAGCAATTCTGATCACTTTGAATTTTTGAGCAAAATTTGATCCCCTGATCAATGTCATCCTGATGATAACTAACACATAAAAAGCACCTCAAGCACCTCTAGTCCATATTATTCTTTGTCATGATCAAGGAAAGACTATGCTTGGGTCCATTTACCACAAGTACACCTTTGTGAAAAATGTATCCTATCTCCCCTGGTATGCATATAAATATAGGAGAAGGTACACCCAATGCTTATTTCGTACATTGTACAAAAAGGTATGTCACACATGGAACTCCCATGTGGACTTCTAGAAGCTACTCCCTCTAGAAACACTAGGTCCAACTCCCCATAGTGTGTGACATCGAGGTCAAGTCCCTTGACGTGTCTTTGTGTGCTCTCCACAAGAGATGTGCTCTCCACAAGAGATGTGTCCTCATGTGCTCTCCATAAGGGATGTTGGGCTATAAGCCCAAACCCACTTATCCCTCTTGGATAAGCGTCAGATAAGTTCCAGAGTAAAAAAAATTCAACCAGTAAAATGTCTAATTCGTTGTTATCCTCAGGAATCAAATCTGAAATTTTAAGTCATTCTATCCTAGGGAATATTTCACCTTCGTTACCCGGAAACGGTGCCAAAATGTTAGCACTAAGTAAATTGCCTAGGTTGAAGGGAAAACTTACAAAGGTAACCAAAAAACCACTTAAGAACTGAAAACTATCCCTTTCAGTTCAGAGAGGGATCTCTCTTGTCACTTGGTCTCTTGGAAGATGGATCTTCTCTAAAGGTTTAATGGCTAGGTTTTGATTTGATGAAATATTTATGGGGTTTGTTGGCAAGAAGGAAAGGAACCTTTTGGGAAATAAATTCAACTCTGAAAACAATTGAAACAATGTTTGGTAGGTATATTTCTCAAAGAAGCAAAGGAAAGGTAGGTGATGAAATTTCAGTCTTTTAGTTTGTTGTGATAAGATGGAAGAAAGAGGAAAACATATGACATCAATCAAAGCACCATAAGAGATGAATTCTAATGAGTTAAGAAAGAAAAACAAAATTCAAAATTTCTTAGATCTAAAGCACCATTTAGATGAATTTCAGACCCATTAACATCCAATTTTAAACATATGAAAGGTTGTAGATGAAGAGATAGAAAACTAGAAAAACACACATGAAAGGAAGCACATAGTTCAAGTCATCACCATATGAATCTTTGGTATGAAAAAAATCTCGACATCTCCACTTGTATTCATTCAAATTCAAAAATTATTACAATGATCGGTACAATTCATCCCTTTGTACTTCTTCCAACCTCAAATATATCAAAAGCTACAGTATTTATACAACAATTTGATTCCATTTGGTTTGAACCGATTACACTTAAAATAGAAAATTTCAATTCACAAAATATGGGATTTGCAGATATTTCTGCAGTTTTTCCTTATCTTTGTGCTTTGACTTTGATTGTGTCTTAATTTGATTTGTTGTCTTTTTGTTGATAGCTGGAAATCATTTACTCGATCCTGGGAAATTATATTTGGTGTTTCCCAATCTGACTATTTCCTTCCACTGTAATTCAGAAGGAATCTCATAATATGTCATTTCCTTCATTAAAATTTCCAAGTCAATACAAGTGGCATAAGACATGACAGCTAGACCAAGTTTGACTGTCTTAAATTGATTTAAAATTTCAAAATATGTACTTAGTTTATCAACTAAAGTATCCCCTTTCAAACCCTCCTCCATGGTTTCAAATTTGGAGTGGTCCATCCTTATTTGAGTCAAGACTGCATTATATTCTTCTTGATCTTGCAACTTAGCTTTGCCATCCCAAAATGATGGAAGGACCTTTAAGAACAATTCTTCAAATAAATTCTTGAAATCTTGCACACTTTGTTCCATCTGTGTTGCTTTATTTAGAACTGATTTCAAAAGATCATGTTTTGCAATAATCCTTCTAGCCCAAATGATCAATGCAGTCATGTATTTTAACCTAATGGTCTGAAGATGCACATGAGGAATTGAGTTGAGAATAATAATGGCATGTTGTGCCCATTCAGATGGATTTTTGGATAAATTCTCATTAACAACAATGCATCTATGCATGAATGTGGTTGCTATATTATCTTTATCACTTACAAAATTCAAATATCATCTAAATTTTGCAGCCTCAACAACTATAGAATCCCATATGATATGTTTAGATCCTTGCAGCAGACCTTTACCTCTCAATCTTGAATTCAATTTATTAATCTTCTCCTGCAAGACTACCTTTTCCTTTTGAACTTGGGATATCTTCTCATCCTTTGTGCGCATTTCCTGCTCCAATTGCTCCATGTTTTCCTTTAACCCTTTGATATCTCCTTCTTTCAGACTGGCTTGTAACATAGCCTGAATATTTTCTTCAGTGGTTGATCCAGTTCCTTCAGCAGGGGATAAAACCATGGCTCTAGTCACCAACTCTACCTTTTCTTGAGACCATTCCATCTTTTCCTTTTCCAACTGCAAAAGCTTAGCCTTATAATCTAGTGCTTCTTTCTGAAATGTTTCTTTTTAATGCTCTAAAGATACCAATTCTTCTGTCTATGGGTGTTTTGTAGCAGGCATCTTCAACTTTTTATTCAAACTATGAATTATTTTATCTTTTTCATCCAATAAACACTTCACACCTTGAGAGCCTTCTGACTCAAGCCTTTTAATTTGAGTTTTCCAAGCTTTGTTGGCTGCTTTTTCATGTCTTAGTTGTCCTTCTAATTTTGCAACTAAGGATGTCATCTTTGAATTTTCAAATTTAAACTCAAATAATCATAATATAACAAATTATTGGCATGCTTATGGAATTTCACTTTGTCAGGGGCACTTATATTGTCATATTTAATTTTAATCTCACACATGTTATCTTCCTCTATAACTGCAATATTAAAATTTTATATTCAATATCCCTCATAGCGAACAAGGAAACTTTCTGTTGAGAAACTTTTTCCACTTCAGGAATCAAATCCCTCATTTCACCCAAAGCCTCATTTCTTTTTTCAACATATTGTTTTTCTAGGTCTTCTCTAGACTGATAGGTTGTATCAAGTGCTTTATCAAAATAATATTTTTGACTGTGAAAAACTCTTGAGTTTCCTTCACTTTCAAGTTGACTTCTTTCCTCAATTTCTAAAATATTGGTACCACTTTCCACAATGTTCAAATTCACTTGTTCTCTGGGTATTTCATCTTCCAAATCTACAATCTACTTTGGCTGAATAATTTTCATCTTCTTTTTAGCATTTTGTTCAACATCAATATCCATAGACTCTAAAATGCTTCTTTTTTCGTACGCACTGGCTTTGGGAATTATTATCACCAACTTTTGAGGAGCTTGTTGTGTTTGTACTTGCTGCAATGGTGCTTCCACATCAATACACACCTCCAGATTAGATATTTTATCCAAGCCTTCAACATTCTCATGTTCATAAGGTGCATTTTTATTCATCTATCTTCTCTTGTATATAATCTGATGTGGATCATATTTTCTTCCTTCAATTTATGAAAAAACCAAATCTTTGATTTTTTCCTTAACCTGTGATAAACATGATCTGGACTTAACAACAAAAGGGCCAATAACAAAGGGGAATTTAATGTTAGAGGATCTATGCAATTTGATGAAGTTCTTTGCCTTAGAGATGATTCTCTTCCTGATGAACTCAAGAGAAAAAATCCTGGGAGTTAGGAAAACAACTAACAATTAAGGAGACTCATGAAAACCATATACCCAAATCATTGTTGAATGCATAAAAAGTACCTAGTCTCCTACTTTATTTTCTGTATTTGGTTGCAAGTGAATCTTCATGTCCTCCAAAACTCTAGGTAAACTTACATTAAAAGTCAGAGAATAGATTCTTGACATGACCTTGTTGATGAATATGAGAAAAGTGATTCTTTTACATTCAGTAGATGCAAAGGTTGCTTCAAGGATTTCTCCATGGATGTTTGCCAATAAAACCTTTAATAGATATGTATAGTATATGAAATGTCTCAAAGGGTGGAAATTCACTAGATGCTTGGGAATGGTGTCAGCTAGGAATTTATCAAAATTAATTTGGACTGACTGGTTGGACTCTGACTTGAAAAAAATCAAAAGAAAACCAAACATGACTTCAACAACATATTTATCACTATCTAGACCTAGGACCTGACTCAACAGGGAATAGACCCACTGAACTTCAATGACCATAATGTTGATACTCATTGGTAAGGATGTACTCTCTGACATTTGTTCAGGTTTAATGATTTGTTGTATAAATTGACTTTTGAGTTATGGATGACATTCTCTGTAAACCCATATCACTTTTTCTTCATTGAATAACTCATAATTAAAGGAAAATGCTTCTGGTATATTGAGTGACTTTTGAATTGATAGACTATCTATTCTACACAAGGCTTGAGACCCTTGTTTATTGAAAATTACCCTTTCTGAATGGGAATATTTCTTAGCGCACCAACCTACGAATTCAGAAAATGGGAAAGAAAGATTGACAACATATGGGACAATGGAGGCGTGGGCTGCTTCTAAAAATGGAATATTCTTTCCCTTTATATCATCCCAGTTTCTTCAAGACATGGAAATGGGGGAAATAGTGATATCTGGATCAAATACATTTGCATATCTGTCAATTAGGGATTCCTCATTACTTTCAGGGTCTTTCTCTGCTACTGACAATATTATGGGATCCATGGCGATGAAATAAATACCCAAAAGTGAACTGTAATGGTGAAAAGTTGGGTTGCAACAAAAAATGGTAGTCGCGACAGTGTTCCAACGGTTCCTGTGTTTGAAAATAATAAAAAAAAAAAATGTCAAGTCGGCATTTTATACTTTTCAATTTGTGGAGGTGTGGATTGGCTGTTTTGGATCAACCCGTTTGTCATTTTGCAATCAATATGACGCTAACACGTACTCCTAGATAGAAACCGTGGTTTGGATTACAAGACTACCCTTTAGAATTATCCCCCATGCAACTTCAAATTCCGTAATTCTTCCTGGGCGTCGATTTTGATGGATCGTGATCAAGGTTATTTTGGGCCCGATCTAATTAACCTTTTCTCCAAATTTAACTGCTTTATGCCATTTTTAACCTTCCTGCCAATTTTTCATGCCTCTAAACCCTTTAGCACCTTCGCTAATTTTAGAATCCTGACCCCGGGACATAAGTTTTTTTATTGGTGACTAACATGGGCTCCAACTGGGGATGGCATCCTCCCTGTGAGGCACCAAAGAATCATATATCCAGTAGCCTTATTCATTGGGTTATTGTTGAAACTTTCTGAAATTTTTCTGAAAAATAGAAACCTGCATACCTTATCTATTTCAATCCACACCAATAATCTACAACAAAACCTTAGGGCCTTCTCTTCGGGCTTCAAATTTTGTTGAGATGAAAAAAATTAACTGTTCTATATTGAAAAATAACAATAGTTATTTACAATGAAATGGAAAGACCAAAATATTTTTAAGATGAATAGTGTTTGAGAAACATGCCATTTACAGGTCCTCCACCGATAAGATTTTCATTGAGCTCTTGCAGCAAATAAGCATTGTAGCCATGATAAGCCACAATTATGAATGGTCATAGCCAGAGGTGATTAAAATTTCCATGCTTCTCTTTATCTTCATTTCTTACATCCCACTTAAACACCAGATCATCCACCTTGAAACCATCAACTTTTTATGTCTGTCAAAAACATTTTTCATTTTTTCTTGATGCAATAGTGAGTTGTTGAACACTTGTTCTCTCATTTTTTGCCATGAATCAGTTGATTTATCCTTCTTTGAGCACCATTTGGTTCAACTTCCCGTTCTTTCCAAAATTTCATCACTGGCATCCCTAATGAAGTAGGCAAATTTGCATCTATGCCATACACAATCTAAAAAGGTGATGTAGAAATAGACCTCTCGGTGGTGATCCTATCATCCCATAATGCATAAATACTTTTTTTGTGCCAAGCCTTCTTGTTTTCCTATAGAAGCTTCTTAATAATTCTTGTTAGGATATTTGTTGGTTAAACTCCCTTCATGCTACCACTCTTGGGCTGACCTAGGGTTAGGTCTACTATGGTTTCCAACAAAACCCCTCTAAAACTATCAGCCCTCCTGGTAAACCAAAAGGCAACACAATGCACAAAATGCACTGTGAAGCCTCACCCAAGATATTTCTTATGGGTGGCTGCAATGCTTAGGTGCCTATAGCTTGAGAATGAGTGGGGATCTGGAATTAACCTTTGTTATCTTCATTTTTTTAATCTAGCATTCAACTTATCTTGATCAATCTGTAATTCTTACTCATGCATGTAAAATAATAGATATAACTAAGTCATTCATACATTTGTCTAAAATCCAATCATTAAAAACAAAGGAGATAAACAACATTCAATCACATATCACATGATCTACTATGGTTCACTCCTCCTGGGCTACGTCCACAAAGATTTGGCTACTCTGCCTTTTATTATTATGTTTCCCAAAACTACAGCGCCTCACACATTACAACTCTCCATCAAAACAAGTCAAGATCTACAATGAGGCAGACTGTATCACACCAGGCTCCTCATCCTGTGATATAACCCTCAATATCTACCTTATTTTCTCTCCTCATCTCAACAACTTACAAAATACATCAAAATTATAGTTCTTCAGTCTTCGAACAACATAGTAACAATGACCAACAACATGACATCCAACCCCCGACCTAGACCTCCTAGGTACCTATTTATACATGTTCTTGTCTTACTAGCCATTACATCCTCTTACCAAAACCCTAACCCTATCATGGTTACGTCTTATTACATGTGTGCCTCACATGATTTCCTCCTTTGCATGCGCGTTTACCTTGCACATGTTGCTTTTCCTGCCAGTTGTATTTTCCCACTTTGTGCTTTATTCTCCAAAATTTCTTTTACTCCAAAATGGGCATGTACCAAATAGGCCCCCAACACTAACATGTGGCTCATCTAGAGCCACCTAGACACTGCACACTCCCTTCACAACCTTTTCTATATTGTGGAACTTGTCTGCAAGTCCCCTTCCTCATGTTTGTACCTGCACAACATTTTTTGTAAGTGATTCTAAGTTCTACGTTGTGACTTCCTCATGAACTATGGATATGCATTATGCCTGTGTCTGTGCCATATTCTTCTTCTCTGCCTCCATCTACATGATCATTTATTATGCCTTCTCTTGGAGGGGTTCCATTTGTGCATGTCTCTCATGTTTGTGTGCATGCGTCATCTTTATTTTGGCCTGCAATCTCTTCATCTCCTACGTTCCTTTTAAATGCTCAGTGTTTCCCATTATCTTCTGCCTCTACTTGAGGTATTAGATTTCTGCATTTATCCTCTCTTCCTCCTAGTCCCGCCATTGGACCTCTTCATCTTCCTCCAGCATTGTCCAAATCTGCATTGTTTTGTTAAACAGTTATGTTGTTGTGTTATCTTGTTTATCTAAATCTACTAGTTGGAGTGCAACTTCTGCTTTCCTCTTCTCCCTAACCTCAGGTGGAGTCGTCAGAGACAATTTTTCCTTTAGTTCATATATATGTTTCCTATAGTCGTCGATGGTTTGGGAAATTTGATTTAGTTTTTCCTCTATACTTGGACTCTTGGCCTACACCTTGTCCGAAAGGTGGTTGTAGACTGTTTTCACCCCCTGTTCAATTTTATCTATGTTCTCTTTCTCTTCTTTGGTCTCAAAATTTACTTGTTCAACCATGAGCTCCAATGCTTCCCTGTCACTTTTAGTTTCTTGTAGTTCTACTACGCCTGTCCTCGCATGTGACTACACCTCCTGTGCGACGCTGACTTGGAGTCTGTACAACACCTTGTTGGTATCTTAGCTAATACCATGTCGACCTGCACCAACCCTTTCAATGGCGTTTGTGCTAAAGTTTCATCCATTTGTAGCATGTCATTTGTTATTCTGAATGTTGGACTCGCATGCGCAGTTGTGTGAATAATGTGTTCCTTTTTTTATGTAGTCCTTGTTGTCAGTGCAATTTCTACCTCATGGAAGGATTTTGTTCCCCTCTCAGAACTCTAGGTAGTTCTGATTTGCTCAAGGACCTGCTTTATGCTATCCAAATCATCTTTTGTTTTCCCCCTTTGGTTCTTTTCTTCTTCAAAGTCTTTTGCAACATGGTCTTGCACCTTTTCAGCCACAAGATCAATGTCGTCCTCTATGATCGTGTACTCAGATGGCTCTTTATGCACCTTTTCCTTCTTGTGTGTTCCTCATGTCTGTGAAATTGTCCACTTAGGTGGACTTGGTTCTTGTGGAGTAGATGTTGAGGGGGCTCCTTGCGCTCCCATATTCTCCACTCCTTGTTCTTTTTCTTGCGAGGTAGTGTCCTTCTTCCCTGCCTGCACATCCTTCTTTGTTGCACCCCCCTTCTTTTTCTACACCGACTTCTATGTTGGTTTCGACCTTTTGGGCGCAGCTTTGTCTCCTACATGTGTCTTGGTTTTCCCTGCATCCACCTCCATGTGCTTAGGTACCTCTTGATTTAAGACTGGGATCTTCTAGTCATTGGATCAATCCCTCAACCATTTCTACGTCTTCCTCTATGATGCAGTATCTCAATTGAATCCACCTTCCTTGGATCCTTGCATGCTTGGATCCACATGTTTTTCTTGGACGCCTTGAAGTTGTTGATATCCTTAAACTTTATGACTACCTCTGGGGTAATTTGCCAAGTATTGGCTATGCTCTCCTAAATTTTCGTAAAGTTCCTGGAAAAGGTACCCATGTTCATTCTTATGTGCTTGGGGTCAGAGTTTCTCCCCAACGACGTGTATCATTCTGCGTGGAATAGACCTATCGGACTGCATACGTATGGATATGCAGGTTCTCTCCACCCCATCAATGTGATCAACATGAGTAGCCATGAGTAGTGAAACTCTGTGTCGAGGTCCTGCACGTATTTGCAGTCCTCCATGAATAAGTTGAGCAAGTAAGGGGCCCAACTGAGCAATGTGCCATTTGTACATTGTGTTGCAACCACGATGACCCCGGCATGGACTTCTTCCTTGAGAAATTTTCTCATCATTTTACAGGCCATGAGTTTAGTGGCCAAATGTGTCACGACATCGCTAATCCTTTTGATAATAATTTCACTCGAGCCCCTCTTTCTCTGGTATGTCCTCTTCATTTCTTCATCCAATGCCTTCTCCTTTATTTTTTCATCCAGTTAGTGCACGGGGTTCTCACCCATTGATCACAGTCATGTGATTGTTGTTATTAGCTCTATGTCTATGGAGACGGGTTGTTCCATCTAGAGGAATCCTCCATGGAGGACTGCTATCAACTTCTTGATGCAATTGTTCACCTCTTTCCCCCTTCCAAAGTGGGGAATCTCCAACAGGTTGAGGATCCTTGTGTTTAGTAGGCCAGCTGCCCATGGATTTGGTTATAGGATGGGGTCTCCAAAGGGCCCTATCCCTATATTGTCCAAGTAGACCTATTGTGAAAATTCAAGGAATTTTTCTGCGTCGACCACATCGTGGTCTAAGTACCTCATTTTCTCCATGCAACCTAGCAGTGTTGGTGTGGTTTTCACTCCTTACAAAATGCGTGGGAGCACAATTTTTGCGTCAGGCTGCCTGCGCAAAGACCGTGCCATATGTTGTTTTCCCTTTCATTTTTTTTTTTGACTTGAGGACCCCACCTCCATCTATCTTCTTTCTACATCAGGGTCTGGCTGACCAGTGATATCCTCTACCAGACCCTCCTATTGTTGTGTGGTTTCTGCTCTGGTTTTTTTGGGTACTGTCACCTATGTTTTTACAGTATCTTGGTCATTCACCTATTGGACTCCTTCAATTGTCGTAGTTTATGGTGGGTTTCCTATGTTATGCATGGGATTACCTACGCGTTGTTGGTTGGGTCGATCTCCATGGCTGACGCGGTTGGACCCTGCCTTTCTTCCACCACTAGCATAGGGTCTATGGGTTCTTCAAATGGTGAAGGAATTTTGTCGACATCGACAAATTCCTCGGGTTGTCTAGTTTCATGTCTGGGCTCTGCTACCTCCCATGGTGGCTGACTAATTCATGTTTTCCTCATTGCTTGGCTTGACACACCCATATTTGGTGGTGCCATCGTGGGTACTAGTTCATTTATGTTGACTAAGTCCGCACTGGTTCACTCTGTGTCAACTCACTTTCTCTCTGCATGTTCTATTTCTCTGCAACTTCATGATTTTACAATGAGTCTTATGTTACCCATGTTTCCCCTTTATATAGGAAAGTCGTGAAACTTCTCAGAGAATTTTCCCCAGCTTTGATTAATGTAATGGCTCTTTATGTGTACTTTTGCATTGAATTCCATAACTGCTACAAGTGGGCACCTTTTCGCCGTAACTACCATTTTTCAAACTTCCGCATTTTTTGACCATAATTGCTGCTAGTTGGCGCCTTTTCGTTGTCACTGACATTTTTCAAATTTCTTCCTTTTCTGACCGTTGGAACTTTTTCCAACATGCTGATTTTTCCAAGTGCGCAGTATGTCATGTATCCATTGTGCGTGGTATTTTCGTTGCACTAAGTCCATTTTTGTTGTGAGCGGTCTTTTGATGTCTGGCGCGGATGTCTCTTTCTTTTGTTTTACTTACTATAATAAACTATATACATATATCTTTATTGCACGGTATCTTTCTAAGTACTAGGAGGTTGATTGTCCTTGTATAGTTTCAGGCGACTCCCATTGATCATTCCTCTTAGTTTTGTACCTCCTAAATCTTTCAACTGTACTGCTCCCCCATATATGACATGCTTCACTTCATATGCTCCCACCCAATGCATTCTAAATTTTCCTGGGTGCTGAAGAAATTTACTATCATACACCAAGACTAGGTCTCCCTCCTTGAAACTCTTCCTTTTAATATTTATGTCATGCCAAGCTGTGTCCCTTTCTTTCTGTACTTCTTGGTGAAATGCTACTAGAATCCTATATTCTTCCATCTCCATTAGTTGACTTAGAATCTCCATTAGTTGACTTAGCCTTTCTTGTACTGCGCCTCATTATATCATGTTGGTGATTGTTGTTATACGTAGACTAGGTACCAAACATTCTAATGGAACCATTGCTTCTTGTCCATACACCAACCTGAATGGTGTTTTTCTTGTTAGGTTTTTTCATGTAGTCATGTATGCCCATAGTACTGCTGGTATACTCAAATCCCAATCATCCCTATTGACATTGCAGATCTTTGTCAATGCATTATCTAGGATCTTATTAAATGCTTCCACTGTTCCATTTGCTTGAGGGTGATATGGTGTACGCTTTTTATGATAGACTTAAAACTCCTCAATCATAGCCTTGATAGTACTATTGATGAAGTGAGTGCCTTGGTCACTCATTAAAATCCTTGGGCATCCAAATCTAGTGATCACTTGTTCAAACAGGAAGTGCGTTGTTGTCTCTGTGCTGCAATATTTTACTATTGTTTCTTCTGCCCATCTCGTTAAGTACTCTATTGTGGTAATTATATACCTTGCTCTTGACCTCTTTGTTGGTGGATTAATTGGTCCCACAAAATATGTTTCCCATTTTTCGAGTACTTGCAAGGTTACTTGTGGTCTTAGGGGCATCTCATCCCATTTATTAGGTTTACCAGCCCTCTGACATACATCACATCTCTGGCAGTAGTCTTTTGCATCTTTGTGGATGGTATGCCACCATAGTCCTGTGCACAATACCTTCTCTATGGTAGCTTTTCCTACATAATGTCCTCCATCTATTCCCTCATGATCCTCTGCTAGAATCCTAGGCCTCTCATGTTCTAGTACACATCTTCTCAAAATTCTATTTTCACCCATGTAACACACCCATGGTGGGGGAGTCCAAATTTTTCTCTTATTAGGAGAATCAAAACCCCCATTCGGGGTCTCTATTCCATTATTCTCTTCCAGATCTTTCCATCCATGGTCTCCATGCTTTGAAACGAGCTCAGAGCTGGCACATATCCTCTCCCAAGTTATTTGGGTTATTCCATCCATATATACTCGCATATGACCTTGGGTTATGACCAGACGCCAAGAAAACATGTGCCAAGACAACCACCGTGTGAATCCTCTAGAGTGGCAAATCTCTAAAGTTCACAATCCAACGTCACATGTCCTTAGAGATTTTTATAGCCCTGATTCACTTTGGGACTTCGATGCTCGGGAGTTTCGAATTCTCCAAATTATTTTCTCCCCGGAGTTACAGATCGAGTGCCACACATCCCTCGTGATCGACAGTTGTGATCTACTTCAGGAATTTGGCATTCAGGAGTTTCAAACACTCCAAATCCTTTTTCCTCTGGAATACTCTATACCCGGACTTACAGATCGAGTGCCACGTGTCCCTCGTGATCGATGGTTGTGATATACTTTGGTACTTCAGCGTTTAGGAGTTTCAAACACTCCAATCACCTCTTTCCTCTGAAGTGCTCCGTACCCAGAGTTACAGATCAAGCGCCACGTATTTTCCCCAATCAACAGTCGATATTCTTCCTTTGGCCTACTTTGGGATACTTGTGGTCAATGATCCTCCATGTTCTTTCTTACAGAGTACCAATTCTCCGAAGTGACGGATTTCATGCCATGCGTCCTATTCCAATGGACGGTTCAAATGAACTCTAGCTCTCCGGCCTTCGAGATTTCTTGTTCAACACAGTCCCTTTTCTCCCGGAGTAGCTTTCCTCTGAAATGGTAGATATTTTGCCACGTGTCCCTTCCAATGGACGGTTGGGATGACTTCAGGACTTTGTCCTTTGCAAATCCTTGTTCCTTCACACTTTGAATCTCTCAGAGTGAATTCTCTCTAGAGTGCAGGATCTGACGACACCTGTCCCCTTGGCTTGGACAGCTCAGATCTACTTCATCTCTTTGGCTCTTTAGGAGTTTTGCAATGAAAACTCCTCTTTTCTCCCAAAGTTGGTCAGTGTCGAGCTGACCAAAGCCTCATTCTGATGGTCTAAGGGTATCTACGTGACCCCATATAGCTATGGCTCATAGCTTCTGTTCAAGGGTCTCGTGGGTCCTAGTTTGTGCCACTTCGAGAGAGACACTTGGCATTGTCGTCACTCGACACATGGGCCCCCACATGATCTCGACGTAATACATGCATCCCCACGATCGAACAGTCGTGAGGGATCCCGAAGGATCCTTAGATCCACAGTCCACATTAACTTTGGGACTTCAGGACTTCGAGAGTTTTGGTGTTACCAAACCTTTATCCTCGTGAAGTGGTCAATGTCGGGCTGACTATATGGTATATCTGATGGTCAGGATAGTCCCCAGGCATCCTCAGATATATGGCCCAGATTAACTTTGGGACTTTAGGGGATTCACCTCCTGTACAACGAATATTCTCAATTTGTTGGACCTGTGAAGTTTGAAGGGCTTGAAGGGTTAACGCCCGCGTTCCTTCTCCAGATTCGACGATTGTGGAGAACTTTGTCTCCTCCCAAAATAACCTCATCCATTCATCTTCCTAACAAAAGGATCTTCCCTTTTGAAACTTGAATCTCGCTATCCTTCCTAAGATTAACTGAATTTTTCTTCTAGGAGACTCCGAACGATTGGGAGTGTCAACGAACACACATGAAACTATGCCCAAGGTCGACGAACTCACAATTCATATATTTTAACTTGAGTCGCCACAAGGCTGGGGAATTTACATATACAAACCATGTATTTCTTTGCTTGCTTAAATACACAATTAATCAAAGATAGAGGGATACAGTCTAATCATCAAGCAAACATATGCATTCCTGCAACATTCATAGGATATCCAACTTTAATTCACAATTACCTCTTAAATACACAAGATATGAGAATACTTATCTATTATAGGTTGTAGCCAACTAACTAACTATGGGTGTTTTCATTTCCACCCAACCATAGGCTCAGAGGCATTCATTCTTAGAGATCTATCCACCCCTATGCCAAGCCATGATATCACTAGGAAATTTTTTCCAATTCTCAGTGATGATTTCTCTTTCACATCTTTCATGAGGTTTATCAGGTGCTTCCTCAACATCAATCTCATGGCCTTCTGCTCAGGTCCAGTTCTATGCATACTCTCAAAAATTTCTCTCTTTGTCACAACCTCAACAAGGTTTATCATATTCTTCCTCAGCATCAATATCATGGCCTTCGACTTGTTCTCTGCTGGTGTGTTCCTCGCATTCTCCACTCTTCTCCTTATATTCTCTTGTGTGCCTTGCGCACACATTCCTCCTATACTGTCTCCTCCTGTAAGAAGGAAATGCAGCTCAGTCTAAGTCTGCTGGACCCTGTGGTACTTTGGTCTAACCTTATGCAGCTAGATGATGCTTCCATTCATGAGGGTGGTTGAGGGTTCAACCACTGATCATTTTCTTATTAACTGTTCTCTTATCGTTTTCACATTCTTTCCTCTAGTGATATCATGGCTAGTACTTTCAAGGCTTCACCCCCACAGTCAGTTATTGGAAATTAAAAAATAATACATTTACATTGTTCCCATGCCACAACATGGTAATCCTAATTAACGATTAATTAAAATTTGGGGGAAACAAGGGTGTTACAATCCCCTCCCCCTTAAAAGGAACACTGTCCATGGTGTTCTTTCTCAGTAACACCTGCCATGCCTTTCTCATTTAGCCACTTCAAAATTCTTGACCTTCTTCCTTGATCGGGTCCTTTTTCATAATCTTAATCTTCATCTCATGCCTTCAATAATTCTTGGACAACAAGCACTTTAATCATAGTCTCATGCGAAAACATTTTATTGTTGCATAAAATTTCTAGGAAAATTTCATAATCTAGCACAATACTTATCTGTGCAGTTTCTGGATTTGTATCCACATGGATGTATTTTTATCTAGGATCACTTTTTTTCCTTGAAATACCCATTGTGTGCATGATCCCAATCAATACTTTACAAGAACTATCAGATTCTCCTCTTCCTTGCAGTCACTCACCCTCCAGGCCCAGGCTCAAGCATCCCCTTCTCTGTTATACAGTTCCTTGAGTAATCCATCTTGCCTTTCCAAGGTTTTATCGCACAAGAAGAATGCCACATAATTTATCGAGATTTACAGTCAAGGCATCCCTCAGACTTGCTCTGTTGAGGTGTCCCTCCGTCTTGTGTTACCTCAACACAACATATTCCAAGCGATCATGGCTTACCACAGGGTTCTCATGGCTCAACAGTGGCCTCCTTCATGATTTTTAGCTGGATAGACTTCATCCATCCTTTCTGGATGGATCTTTTCTTCTCACCTATATCACAGGCATACATAATTCATGAGACATCATCTCCATTCTAAATTTCATAATTTTATTGCAAATCTGTCACCCACGGATTTTTCCAATTTCTTCATTTATTTTTAGATCTGTTCCACACAGAACCAGATTCACAAGCATGGGACTTTCCTCCCCATATCATTTTAGTTCAGCAGGCAATCAGTCTTCCTTATGGGCTTACAACATTGCCATATCCAAGACTCTTTCTTCCTGCAAATCATTCTTTACACAGCCAAACAAACTATTAGTTTCTCATGTATATATTCTCACCACATTTAAAATGTCATCACAACATTTATTAACTTGTGCATTCTAAAATTTGCACCACATTTATATAAATATGGAAAAAAAATCATCCCTTACCTATGCATTATTTCAGCCTACCAAACTTTTCAAATGTAATTCAGATATCAATTGAATTTAATGAATGTGCCAACATTCGTGACCACATTCATACCCAATGCACCCTTGCATTGATTTCAAGTCTGCCACAATGTATGACCAACACTCTTCCATGGTGTGTTGTAGCTTAGCCAAGCTCTTCACCACATCACTTATTCATTCTTGTTCATCATTGTAGCTGGACTGTGCTTCCTGCTACAGGTTGGTTATGATACAAAGTTGGCTCATATGAAACTATAAGTTTCTCTTGAATGCACCCAAGCATTATTTCCTCATTAGTAACCAAGGTTCCCACACTCATGGTCACCCAAATTTACTTTCCTTTGACATCCATACAATGTAAGTAAAACTTTTGGAAGGTCCTCCTTCCTCAATGGAAGGTTTATTGTCTTCCTCTCATGCAAAAATGCATTTCCTCGAACCAATTTCATGCAATTTACTAACTATGAGCACCTTTATTCCCATAGAACCAATCCCCGTGACCACAGTCTAACGTAGAGTGCTAAACTCTATCTTCCTTGACTGGCCCGGAGGAAATCCATTTTCTCTCCATGTGACCAAGAGTTGTGACCGAGAGTTGTGACCTCGACTCTATTATTTTCAGGTGCTATCCTTTCATCTCTTGTGTCCAGGTGCTATGATCCTGGCTAAACCCCTTGCCTTCAAATCGACAATGTAGATCTAGATTCCCCCAGATCCAATGGTTGCAAGGGATTCTGGAACCTCAACTAGCTCGCGGTTTAATTCTCCTCCCGATATCCGCAATGAATACGGTTCGTCCGATCTACGATCAAATCCCAAACTCAAAACAATACTATATTGTATTTAAATTATGTGTAAAGTTCTCGAAATTAACCAGTGTGCATATGCAATCTCTACAATGATCGTGAGTCATCAATCTTATCCCTCTATCAATTTTAAACCACACGATTTCCAGATAATAATAATTCCAACACAGAAATGTTTGACCGAGAATTTATATTGAGAACAGAGCTTCGATGTGCTAAATTCAACCAAAAAACCCAATCATAGTATGATATTTATGCAACATTAACATGTGGGTTCCTTGCAGGTTCTCCCACCGATCATTCAGAGATCAACGGTTCACAACAATTATGGAATCCCAATATGCTCGCTCTTTATTGGAGAGTTCAATCTCCGTAATATGAAAAGTTCTCACCCGACTCTTTTAATCATGGTCATTGATTCTCCACCCCAACAATATCAACGACGTTGGTTGATTTTGAACCATGAACTAGCATGTCCGTAAATTTCACCTTCGTTCTCCGCAATGATTCCCAACCATCGATCTTTGTTCACAGATCGATGATTCACATTGATTGCGGGTCCCAATCTCCATAATCTGGAAAGTGTTCTCACGACTCTGTCTAATCGTGGTATTTTATCTTCCACCTTGATGAGATCAACGACGTTGGTTGATTGCGGGCCATGAACTAGCACATCCGTAAATTTCTCCTTTGCGCTCCTCAATGATTCCCAACCATCGATCTATGTTCACAGAATGATGGTTCACAGTGATTGCAGGGTCCAATCTCCGTAATATGGAAAGTGCTTGCCTGACTGTGTCTAAACGTGGTCATTTATCTTCCACCCCAATGAGATCAATGGTGTTGGTTGATTCCGGGTCGTGAACTAGCACATCCATTAATTTCACCTTCATGCTCTGCCATGATCCCCGACTGTCGATCTAATGGAATGACTGGTGTTTGATTTGTTAACTCCAATGGATAGTGAAGTTGATTTGAAGACTATGATCGGTCCTCCCTCTGATGAGCGGCTCACATTCATCTCCTCTATCAGGTTCTTGAGTATCCTGATTCGATTAGGTTTTTCTTCCTGAATCATACTCTACTTGGGTATCTGAGGCATACAACTGCCTTTTCTTAACATGGCTTCAACCAATCCTATTCAATAAAAATTACTCATTTATTCATTCATTATTCTTCTATTCATTACCTGATGCTTTCAAAATGTAATCCATGGATTCTTATATATATAAGCTTGTAGCTCATTGCTTAGTTCTCAACAATTATTAAGGTTGTGATTTTGTCCTCCTGACAGAGTTTTCACATAGTTCTCCCACAAGGAACTCCATCATCATGCAACTTCCTTATTTCATGTCCGTCACTATCTATGATGGCCTCAACCTGAGTTAGCTTTAGTTGTTTACCAAATATTCCATAGGGATATAAACATACATCTTTGTCATGCACCCGAATTATGTATCCATACATATTCTGGGTTTTTTAGCTTACATCCATGATGTAATTAACCATATGCATAATCAAAAGTCTCTGTGTAGCTTCCATGGGTATATTTCATAGCCTACATACATCTCTATTCTAAAATTAGTCAACTCGTGATTGTTCAAAATCATTCTCATGTGATCCTCAAGGAATAATCATTTGCCTCTTATCCTGACAACAAACCATCCTTTCTCATTTACTCTTTCATTTATTTATACTCATATTTCCTGAGGGAATGGAGCGCATTCCCCTTAATATATCATTCAAAACAAAACTTTCATGACTCTTTAAAAATGGATTCAACCATGCATCCATGGTATTCACTTAATCTTGGCAAGTGAAATTCTTGCCTTACATATCACTCATCAAGGAAGTCATAATGTGCCTTTAGTATACATATATCCTTACATCATACATGCGTATCACTTTCACATTTAATATCATTCATACCTAACTGGTATTACTATCGGGATTTATATCAAGAAGCTTCACAATGCATTAAATCCATGCACTCAAGCATAAACACACACAAACCCAACCAAACATTCATCATGCAAGCTCATTGCTTGCACCCTTTCCATGTCATGCATGCACATGGGCATCTCAGACTTCCAGACCCTCCTCCAATGATATTGCTTCCATCCTTATGACAAGCCCCATAGGAACACTCAACACTAAGTTTCCCTCTCAGTTGAGAGCTTGCAATCATTCACACAACATCCACATGGAACTTGAATCAGACATAGTCATAACTATGTTCCCTTTTTATACAATAACAACTAGCAAGAAAACACTCTTGCCTAAATGTCCCTGGAGCATTACCCAACTTATAAATACAATTTGGGCCATTATAACCATGCCCAAGGTAACAGAATCAACCAAACTAGCTTCCAACTATATCTATATGGCTACCACCCACCACTGGATGTTAATCAGACTCATTGGGCTTCTAGAAATTCCCCAACACTTCCTTTACCACATACATGATCAACATGTAGTCAACCATTTTATCTAAATTTTAAAAATTAATGTCTAATACCATTTGGACTATTCCCTTAAAGCCCAAATGCAATTTCAAATTATGTCACTTACTAAGTATCCTAGTTTAGAAATCCAGAGTGTCTTTAGCTCAAGATCGGTCTTGACCATTACACCTATAATTCTTCCTTTTGTTCAGCACAGTCGGGGATGAAGGCCACTCTCCTCCTCCCACAAGAAATCTGGTATATTAGTTTCCTATCCATCGAGCAAGGGAGGCTACTATGATTTCTCACTCAATCATTCTATATTTCTACAGCTTCATTCATCATCTTGATTAGAAAAACCATGTCCAACAATTCTTGTACCCTGAAACAAAATTTGTTTCTTAGTCCACTTTGAAACCCGAGAGTTGCGCATGCTCTCCCTTTTTAGGGAATGGTCACTAGACTCATTCCTTTGATTGTGAGGGGTTATACACCTATAATAGGTTTAACCCTTCATTAAAGCAGTAATCATTACTACTACGGATCCTCTCCATCCGTTCACATTGTTATTTTAGTTTAAATATTAGTGTTCTTCAGCATAATCCAATTCCTGTAGGTTTGACTATCATTTCCCAAGAAATTCTAGGCTCCCTTTGTCACAGACAAGCATGATTCAATATCGTTGGGTAAAATCCCAACTGTATTTTAAATCTGCCTCCTTCTACTCAAGGAACTTATGCAGATGATTTATGTTTGGCAGTAATATTCTCCATAGGCTCATCTTAGCCTTGGTAACTAAATCTTATGACTGTACAACAACACGTACAATTTCACAGTGAAGTCAAATTCTTTATTTGGGAACATTAGCAATATATAGTTCCAATTCTCAAAACATCTATCAACAGTAAAGGATCTCATTCCTCTCTTCAGTAGAGGTTTTCTAAGCCTCTTAGGAATGCGGTAAGATAGGGTGTTACCCTTTAAAGTCCTCCAGAAATATTCTCATAAGACTTTTGCATGAGCCCAAGTAGTCCAAGTGTTTTTTTTGTGCTCTGATACCAATTTGTAACACAACCATGGTGGGGGCATCAAAATTTCTCTCTTCTTAGGAGAATCAAAACCCCCATTTGGGGTCTCTATTCCATTATTCTCTTCCAAGGCTTTTCATCCATAGTCTCCATGCTTTGAACCGAGCTCAGAGATGGAAGATATGCTCTCCCAAGTTCTTCAAGTTCTTCCATCCATATATACTCACATATGACCACGATATATGACAAGATGCCAAGAAAACAAGAGCCAAGACAACCACCACGCGAATCCTCCAGAGTGGAAAATCTTTGAAGTTCACAATATGAAGTTGTGTGTCCTCATAGATTTTGATGGCCCTGATTCACTTCGGGACTTCGGCGTTTGGGAGTTTCGAATGCTCCAAAGTCTTTTCTCCCCAAATTACTCCTTACTCAGAGTTACATATCAAGCACCACACATCCCTCGTGATCGACCACTGTGATCTACTTTGGGACGTCAACGTTCGGGAGTTTTGAACACTTCAAATCCTTTTTTCTCTGGAATACTTCGTACCCGAAGTTACAGATAAAGAGCCATGTGTCCCTTGTGATCAACAGTTGTGATATACTTCAGGATTTTTGAACACTCCAATCACCTCTTTCCTCCGAAGTGCTCCATACCTGGAGTTATAGATCGAGCGCCACATATTTTCCCCGATCAACGGTCGATAGCTGTCCTTTTCCCCACTTCGTGCGACTTGCGGTGAATGCTCCTCCTCATTCTTTCTTTCAGAGTACCAGTCCTCCAAAGTGATGGATCTCCTGCCATGTGTCCTATTCCAATGGATAGTTCATATGAACTCTGGTTCTTCGGCCTTCAGTAGTTCTTGTTCAACACACTCCCTTTCCTCCCAGAGAAACTTTCCTCCGAAATGGAAGATATTCTACCATGCATCCCTTCCAACGGATAACTGGGATGACTTCAGGAATCCGACCTTCACAAATCCTCATGCCTTCACACTTTGACTCTCCTGGAATGACTTCTCTCCTAAGTGCAGGATCTGACGACACCTGTCCCCTTGGCTTGGACGGCTCAGATCTGCTTCGGCTCTTCGGGATTTTTGCGATGAAAAATCCTCTTTTCTCCTAGAGTCGGTTAGGGTCGATCTAACCATAGCCTCAGTCTGATGGTCTGAGGGTATCTACGTGACCCCAGAGATCTATGGCTCATAACTTTCATTCAAGGGTCCCTTGGGTCCCAATGTGTGCCACTCTGAGAGGGACACCTGGCAACATCATCACTCGACACATGGGCCCCCACATGATCTCAACGTAATACACATTTCCCCATGATTGAATGATTGTGAGGGATCCTGAAGGATCCTTAGATCCATGGTCCACATTAACTTTGGGACTTTGGGACTTCAGGATTTGTGGTGTTACCAAACCTTTGTCCTCTCGAAGTGGTCAACATCGGGATGACTATATTGTAGATTCGATAGTCGAGATAGTCCCTGGGAATCCTCAGATCTACAACCCAGATTAATTTCAGGACTTCGGGACTTTGGGGGATTCACCTCATGTACAATGAATATGATCAATGTGTCGGACCTGCAAAGTTCGAATATCTCTAAGGGTTAACACCCGCGTTCCTTCTCCATATTCGACGATCGTGGAGAAATATGTCTCCTCCAAAACTAACCTCGTCTATTTGTCTTCCTAATGAAAGGATCTTCCCTTTTGATACTTGAATCTCACTATCCTTCCTGACCTTAACCGACTTCTTCTTCCAAGAGAGTCTGAACGACTCGAAGTGTCAACAGGCACACATGAAACTATGCCCAAGGTCGATGAACTCACAGTTCAATTATTTTAACTTGAGCCGCCATGGGGCTTGGGAATTTACATATACAAACCATATAGTTCCTTGCTTTCTTAAATACACAATTAAGCAAATATAGAGGGATACAGTCTAATCACAAGAAAACATATGCATTACTTCAACATTCATAGGATATCCAACTTTAATTCACAGTTATCGCTTAAATACACAGGACATGAGAATACTTATCTATTACAGGTTGTAGCAACCTAACTGACTGTGGGTGTTTTCCTTTCCACCCAACCATATTCTAGGTTCAAAGGCATTCAATATTAGCACTCTGGCCACCCCCGTGCCAAGCCATGATATAACTAGGGAATTTATGTCAATTCTCAATTATCCTTTCTCTTTCACATCTTCCACGAGGTTTATCGGGTGCTTCCTCAACATCAAGCTCGCGGCCTTCTAATCAGGTCCCGTTCTCTGCATACTCTCATATATTTCTCTCTATGTCACATCCTCGAAGAGGTTTATCAGATGCTTCCTCAACATCAATATCGTGGCCTTTGGCTCGTTCTCTGCTAACGTGTTCCTCACATTCTCCACTCTTCTCTTTATATCCTTTTGCATGCCTTGCATGCACATCCCTCCTATCATGTCTCCTCCTGTTAGAAGGAAACCTGGTTCATTCTAGGTTTGTCAGACCCTATGGTACTTTGGGCTACCTTCTACAGCTAGACCATGCTTCCATTAATGGGGGTGGTTGAGGGTTCAACCATCGGTCCTTTTCTTATTAACTGTTCTCTTATTGTTTTCACATTCTTTCCTCTAGTGATATCATGGCTAGTACTTTCAAGGCTTCAACCCCACAATCAATTATTGGCAATTAAACAATAATACATTTACATTTTTCCCATTCCATAGCATGGTAATCCTAATTAATGATTAATTACAAGTTGGGGGAAACAGGGGTGTTACAACCCATCTTGTATAAGTGTCATGTAATCAATTGATAGTTTACAACTTTGACTACCAGATTTTTCTTCTGCGCAGTGTTGAATTCATCTGGCTTAGTCCTTGTACTCAAGTATTGAATGATGTCAGAAAATTATTCATCAGCTACCTAGACTGAAAATAATTGTGCACCAGGGAAATTGTCCTCTAAATTTGTAGGTTCTTCTCCATTGGTGATCCTTGACAGGTGATCAGGTCCTACATTCAACTTCCCTGGTTTGACTATCACTTCAAATTTGAATTCCTGAAACAATAGTAATCATCTACATATCCTCATCCCCAACACTGGATCATTGACTAGGTATTTGAGGGAAAAACGATCTATGAACATTTTAAAAAATTTCCCAAATAGATAATGTCTGAACTTTTGTAGTACATATACCATTGCTAGGCCTTCTCTTTATGTGGTATTGTAGTTCTGATTTGACTCTGACAATTTTCTTCTTGCAAATTCTATAGTATGGTCTAACTCTCCTGCTCCTGGCTGCACCAGAATAGCTCCAAGTGTCATAGTTGATGCATCTACATGCACATGAAATTTATTTTCCCAATATGGGTATACTAGTATCGGCATTGTTACCATTTTCTCTTTTAGAGTGTCCAACCCCCGCTGACAGTCCTCATTCCACTAAAATTTACTATCTTTTTTCAATAGTTTCTCAATCGGTGCAGTGATATGCACATACCATTTTATGAATTTCCTGTAGTATCCTATGTGTCCCAATGTTTCTCTCAACTGGCATACTGATTTTGGTGGTGGTAAATTGATAATCACTGCAATCTTGGAAAAATCTACTAGCAAGTCTTGTTTTCACATTATATGGCCCAATAGTATTCCAAATGGTGTCCCAAAAATGAACTTCTTGATATTTAATGATATATGACATTGTCTACATCTTTCCAACATCAACCTCAATACTTCCACATGGTCTTTCAACAGACTGTAGATTGTCCAATCATCCAGATATACTTCTAAAAATTGATGGATGAATTCTTTCAATGCAGTTATGACTACTCTTGAGAATATTGTTGGTGCATTCTTTAGTCCAAAAGGCATGATTGTGTATTGGTAGGATCCTCATTATGTGGAAAAAATGGTCGTGTACCTTTCTTCTGGTGCTATCTTAATCTGATAGTAGCCTGAGAATCCATTTGTGAATGAGTGTGCTTCCTGGCCTCCTCCATTCTCTAATACCTCATCCGTGAAAGGTGTGGGAAAAGGGTCATGTAGGAAAGCATCATTCAATTTCCTAATATCTACACATATCCTTATGCCTCCTTGATTCTTCTCTTGAACTACCATAGGGCTTACTCATTCAGATTCCTCCACTGGCTCTATGATACCAGCTTCTAACATTCTGTCAATTTATGCTTTTACTTTCTGCTTATATATTGGGTTCAGTCTATATGGTCGTTGTCTGACTAATCTAGCCTCAAGTTTGAGAGGTATATTCATCTCTCTTATATCTCCTTCTATGCCTTTCATATTTGTAAAGGTTGTTGGGAACATGTCACTGTACTCGTGTAGTAACTATGTTATTCTTTCTATCGTTTGTTCATCTCAGTAGTCTCCAATGCTAGCCATTTTGGGATTATCATTTTTCCCAATATTTACTTTCTTCACCTTGATTGGTGCAAGAAATACTTCTAATTTGAGAGATAGAAATTCCACCTCCCTTTCTCTTTCAATTTCTGTAATTTGAATGTTGCATGTGTCATCTTCATCTGGTGCTTCTTCCTGCACATGGTAGCATGACAATACTTCTTTCACTGTCTGTCTATTCTGCTATTGGTACATTGTTATAAGTTCAACCTATGGTTCCTTGATAAATATCACCCCTCTGATTTTTTTGAGTGTTGAATCCATGTTGGGGTTCGCATGTTCAAATGAGAAAGTGACTATAAAATTATGGTGTAATAATGTCCATTCTGCAGTGCCTCTGCGTAGTTCCTGGTCTACATACGAGTTTGTTGGAATTATTTCCAATGTTTGAATGAAGTGATGAGGCCATTCTTCTGGTGGTGTCATTTTCCATAGTGTTATGCACTTTTCCAAGTGTTTTGTTGGTGTCCCATGTCCCTCATATTTCTGTAGTTGATTGCTTCCCTGTTCTGCACCAAATTTGATGCGCAGTATTTTCTTACATTGGTACTAGTCTTTGACTGTCTCTTTGTGTGTACCCCACCATCTTGTAGGTGTTTCCTTGAGTGCTATGTCTAGAGCTAAGAGCCTCTGATTTTCTAACAATTCATCTTCGTATCTTGTTAGGAATTTTTCTAAGTCATTCACCCATGAAATCTAGGAGGTTCTCTTATCTATGTACCTACCCATGTTACTGTGCAGTGTATTCTTGCACACCTTGTGGATACTTCATGTAATCTTTGTTGCCAATTCTCCAACCTTGTATATGATTCTAACACGCATGATGTGATACTTATCCAACTGAGTACCCCATCTACAGTTGGATTCACATAATCTTCTTCTCGCGCGATGGTTCTATATAACTGGTTGATTTCCTCCAGGTTTAAGCAAGTGGGTTCGATATACCTCTCTCCTTCTGATGGATCTAGTGGCACAACAACTATGTACTCTCCTGACTCGAATGTCATCTTCCTCGTCTTCAAATTGATTATGGCCTAATTGTCAAATTCCTAATCCAAGAAAAGAAATGTCGGATAAGGTCTTGATCCATCCAATATTTCTATCACTTTGAAATTAGCTTTAGTGCCCACTCCATCCAGATCTACTATCACACCCTTTAGCCTTCCAATTGGCCGAACCCTGTGTTGATTTTCTAGTTTCAATTCAACAGGTGAATATCCTAATGTGGTCTCTCCCATACATTGCCATGTCTTCTTGGGTAGCACATTCACTTCAGAGCCTAAATCCAGTATAATATCCCCCATGTTGAAATCTCCAGTGTTGGCATTCAGTCTGAATTATCTGCTTGTTCTCCTCCTTATATGCAGATGATTAACTGTTTTCTGCTCTAGCTTTCCCTCTACGTCTATGTTACATATTTCTAACATATTTTGTAATACTTTAACATAGGATGAGTCATTTAGTAGTTTAACATAGGATTTTAGAAAATCCTTTATGGTACTTACTTGTCCTAGGGGTTGTGCTTCATTAGTGTGATCCAGGGATGAAGGCATCTCGTACGTTGGTACGTCCTGAGTATGTTGCGCAGTTGATGTAGATGCAATGCATGGCTTCAAGAATTCATGTCTGGCTTGCTAGAATATATCCTTTTTTTTATGCGCATCAAACTGCTTTTGTGGTTCGACATTCTTCTTCACACATTAGTGTTGTGTTGGATCTTGTCTTATTGCATCATCTCCTGTCTTCGCTCCTCCTTCGCGTGTAACTATGTCGAAATTTCTTCCATCATCCCTTGCTTCTGCAGAAATCCATTGAATAGTATGATTGTTTTGATTTCTCTTTTCCTGGATCTCCCCCAATAGTGTCAGACAGACTTCTATGTCATGGTCTAATGCATGACAATACAAACATGTCACAGGTGGAAGTGGGAATTATCTTGCATAGTGTCCTAGTTTTTGACAGTTATGGCATACCACCGGTCCTCTGCCTCTTCCAAAGTCTCCTCTACCTCATCCTCCATCTTTGTAGCCATCTCAATCTCCTTGCAGTGAATTGTATTGAGGCACCTGATTGTACTATGTGGGATTATAATGTGGTTGCGCAATATTGTACTGTGGTTGTGCAGTGTTATATTATTGTGGCGCGGTGTTATATGGGGATGGTACTTGGTTAAACTATGGTGCAGATTTCCCTATCATCATTTCTGCCTGGACCATATAGGTGTCTGATGTTCTTTTCCTCATCAACTCCATTATCCTGCAATCTTTGTTATCATGGCCTATTGACTTGCAAAAGTTGCAATATGAGCTTGTAAGCATTGTCTGGTATTTCTGCATCATTGGACAATGATATGGATCATGTCCCTATGTATTATAGATCTCACACCATAGTCTTCATGTTGACAAAGGGTTTGGCAGTCCTATTTCCATGTACTGCGCGAAAGTTGGGCATTCATTCTTCTGGTCACTGGTGTCCTTATGTACTACATGTGGTACACCAAACAAATTATCTTTTGTCCTTACTCATGTTTTGGTTTAATTGAAATGTTATATTATGCAAGTCCTTCTTCAACTCCTCTATTGTTGGATTTGTCTTCTAATATTGGTTCTCTTCTAGTTGCAAGGTTGCTTGTAGAGCCTCTGCCTGGGTCTAAAACTTATGTTGTCTCAAAGGGTATTTCAAGTGTGGTAGTAGTGAATTCACAAACATATGCCTATGGTGCATATCTGTCATGACATACTTCAGATTTCTCTTCAATCATTTGAATCTTTGGTCTATCTCCCAGGAAGCTTATCTTGGTTTCTGTCTGATCTCTATCATCTCATTCATGTATTGATCCTCTGAGCTAGGCTTCTAGAATTCATTTATCACCATCTTATTGATATCCACAATCATTCTAGTTTTTCCTAGTGGATTGTTTGCAGCTAAGCTCATGTACCAATCTAGTCTGCGGTATCTTAGTCTGATGGCTAACTGCGCAAGTTTTGTATCGTCATTTGTGATCTTCTTTGCTTCTCAGATCTTTTCACAGATGAACAAGTGCTTCTCTAGGTCCTTAAGTGCCTCTCCCTTGAATTCTAGTAACCTGATGGTGGGATCATTTCCTTCCATCCCAAATGTTGAACTGTTACCTCCGGGTGGTGTATATCCTTGACCAATGCTTCCTAAACTAGCTCCCCCAATTGTTACTCCTTGTGTAAATGTACATCATGTCACGTTTCTTCCATTGAAATTCGGTTGTCTAAACGGTGGTGTTGTTTCTAGTGTATTAGTCGCACATGGGTTTATGGGTTTCACACTAACACTGGTATGGATAGGAGTTATGCCTCTAGTTTCTACTCTTGGAACTTGTTGGGCCCATGATATGACCGATTTTATGACGTTAATTAGATCCTTTTTGTTGAATGTGTATATGCGTTTTCATGTTTTGAAGAAGTTTTTGAAGAGATTTTGTGTCAAAATGCTGTGATCCACACCAGGTATGCATAATTCGTGTTTTGCAATGATTTTGAGTTTAAATCACTATGTTTTTATGATCCCAAGAGACTAATTCATGTTTTGTATGTCACATGGAAAAATCACAGCTTGTTTTTGCTTCCAACACTCAGTCTGGTACTCCATCTGGCACTCCGTCCTACACAAAAACAGTGGGCGATTTGGCGGTTATGGTATTGGCGGCCAGCGATGGGCGAATCAGAGACATGGGTTTTTCTCATGCTTGTGGCCTTCAGCTACTAAACTCTTGAAAACTCGGTTTGGGTTGTTGTGTTGGGCGATTATTGGCTCGCTTCATTTCGGCAGTTAGGGCATCATTAAATGTAATTTATTATTTTTAGAAGAGGTTCGACCCTCCAGTGCTCGACCTCTCAGTCTGTAAAGCTTATAAATACCACTGTGGTGGTCATACAATAGGATAGAAGTCCAGGAAGTTGTTTGTTAGAGGGAAAAGACAATTTCCCTCTGTTTTGCCATTTTCATTTTGCCAGAATTGTGTAAAACTGCGTTTTTAGTTTTAATGGTGAACTTGTGTTGTTGAAGATCATGGTGTTCATTTGAAGAGTGACCACAACTTGCTGGGGGGCCCACCAGCAGTCTGGGTAACTATCTTATCATTTTATTTGTGAATTGGATAACGTAGATGCATTTTTATTTCATTTTCTATATATGAAATGTTATTTTACTTCTTTGTTATTTAATTTGTTGTTTATAATTTAATTGGTTCAATTTAGCTTTTGCGGGTTATTTTGAAGAATCTTGTTAATATGCAATGACTTTGTAGATGATACAAACAATCTTGCAAGCTTAGACACTAACCCTATGTGTAGTTAGATGGTAGAATAGACTTTCTTCATGCTGAAACAGAGTTTAAAACAGAGTTTTAGGACAAAAATTTAATTCATGCTTTTTTTTTACAGGGTTTTGGTGGATGGATAGTGATAGTGTTATTTTTTATTTGCAAATTGCTTATTCAATTTCTATTTAGTCTTTGCTTAACTAGTTGTTAGCTAGTTTATTCATTTAATTACTTGTCATATGCTAGAATAGTTTTTAATTTATGTTTATGAGCATTTCCCTTTTTGCAATTTGAATTGTTAAGATCGAGCTAGTTTAGTTTATGTTATGTAATTTCTTGCTTAGATTTAAGTTGCAATTTCAAGTTGTAGTTAATGATTGAATTTAGTATAGTATAAGTTGCTTACGTAGTATAGAGTGCAATTGAATTTCATAGCATAATCTATTTTGACTGTTGATGGTTAATGTATGATTACATAATCACATGGATATGGAGGGTAGTTGATGTTGTTTTTATAATGGCTATGTTCTCACCAGATTGCCTAATTCACACTTTTCACTTTTCTATTTGAGTCAATATCGATTTTATCCCTCTTGAATTATCTTTATTTTTAAATGACATCATGATATTATAAGACACCGGAGACACAACCATCAACACTATATTTGAGTTTTCATAGACTAGAAGATAGTTTTCTTGCTTTCGTAGACTAGAAGATAGTTTTCTTGCTTTCATAGATCAGAAGATAGTTTTCTTGTTGTTGTAGGATAGATAGTCTTCTTGCTTTCATAGATTAAAGAGTAGTTTGCTTATCATAGATTAAAGGTTAGTTGTTAATTCCTCTTGCTTTCAATTTAGTAGATTTCCTTTTGTAAATTAGAAATAGTTGTGAAGATTAGTTTAAGAATAGAGTTCACTTATCTCTTAGCTTACTTAGTTGCTTATTGAGTAGTTTTAATTACTTTACTTGATGTAGAAGTTATCCTAGGTTAGTTAGATGTTTACTTTCTTTAATAGGTTTGCTTAGATAGTGTAGTTGCTTGTCTATTTTATTTCTTTCACAGGATAGTTGTTTATTGAATTTGAATAGGTTAGTTAAAGTATTTTGATGTTTCTATTTGCTTATTAGATGAATAGTTTTCTTTTTGTTTATTGTTATGATTGAACTAGTTTTCTTTAAGTAGGGTTTTCATTTTCTTTCCTAGAACTCTCCATCGATCCTCCGTTCAAAAGTTGCTTAGGGTACATAGTTTGAATTCCTTAGTAGGGTTTGATCATTAGATAGCTTTGATTGAATAGATTAGCCTTTATATAGCCACTTCCTTAGTCAGAATATACTACCAACCCTTCTACCTTGGCATATATTTTTCTACAACTCTAAGTTTACTTACAGGGTTTTTAGTGTGTTTTTAGTGCATATAGAACACCCATCATAACTCTTGTCTTCCTTTCATATGTCGCACATAGGATTTCCTCAATATTCTCCATAGCCCGGATATTCTCTACCTCTTCTTCATCACTTTCCAAGCCTTCCCTCGCAGTTATGGCTCTCTTCTTATTATTCATCTTGTACTAGTAGTGTACTACACTGTACATTCTTCTAGCTATTGCCATGATCTTCTTGATCTGATCTTCCTCCATTATCTAGGATCTTATTAAATGCTTCCACTGTTCCATTTGTTTTAGGGTGATATAGTGTACTCTTTTTATGATATACTTCAAACTCCTCAGTCATAGACTTGATAATACTATTGATGAAGTGAGTGCCTTGGCCACTCATCAAAATCCTTGGGCATCCAAATATAGTGATCACTTGCTCAAATAGGAATTGTGTTGTTGTCTTTGCGCTGCAATATTTTACTAGTGTTGCTTCTTCCCATCTCGTTAAGTACTCTGTCACGGTAATGATATACCTTGCTCCTGACCTCTTTGCTGGTGGATTAATTGGTCCCACAAAATATATTTCCCATTTGTCGAATACTTGCAAGATTACTTGTGGTCTTAGTGGAATCTCCACCATCTATGGTCTTAGGATTACTTGTGGTAGTAGTCCTTTGCATCTATGTGGATGGTTGGCCACCATATTCTTGCATGCAATATCTTCTGCACGGTAGTTATTTTCTTGCATAATGTCCTCCAGCTATTTCCTCATGAGCCACTGCTAGAATCCTAGGCCTCTCATGTTCTAGTGTGATGGTTAACTGTGCAAGTTTTGTATCCTCATATGTGATCTTCTTTGCTTCCCATATCTTTTCACAAATGAATAAGTGCTTCTCGAGGTCCTCAGATACCTCTCCCTTGAATTCTGGTAACCTGATAGTGGGATCATGTCCTGCCATCCTGAATGTTGAACTACTACCTCTGCATGGTGTAGATCCTTGACTAATGCTTCCTGAAATGGCTCCCCCAATTGTTACTCCTTGTGTATATGTACTTCCTGTCGCATTTCTTCCACTAAAATTCGGTTGTCTAAACGTTGGTGTTCTTTCTAGTGTATTAGTCGCACATGAGTTTATGGGTTCCACACTAACACTGATATGGATAGGATTTATGCCTTTGGTTTCTGCTCTTGGACCTCTTGTCTTCCTTTGATATGTCACATGCAGGATTTCCTCAATCTTCTCCATAGCTCGGAGATCCTCTACCTCTTCTTCATCACTTTCCAAGCCTTCCCTCGCATTTATGGCTCTCTTCTTATTGTTCATCTTGTATTGGTAGGGTACTCCACAGCGCATTCTTATAGTTATTTCCATGATCTGCTTGATCTGATCTTCCTCCTTCTTTCCTTTATCCATCTCTTCCTCCATTTATGTGTCTCTTGTCAGTGCTTCCCCCCTTCTCCCATGCATGCAAGGAAGTTTATATGTTTGATGCCATTGTCATTACACCTTTGTTATATGGTAAAATATTAATGGAAGTATACAATGATATGATATGCATACCTCTAGGTCCCTTCAGGAAATATTTCTCTGATGCGTTATTCGACTTCGTAGTATCTATTGCAAATTCTTTGATAAATCCTACAACAATGTTGTCTAACCAGAAATCTACTGCACGTGTAAATTTATTGTCGACTTGTTGTAACTACGTGATCTCCAGAGAATTCCACTCTAGCTATCTAATATGATTTGTAGGGTGGTTGTCTTTCAACCTCAATATCCACTCCTGCAACACATGCAGGAAATCACAAAAAAATAATTCATGCTCGCTAAATACGTACTTGTCCAAATATTTGCGTAGTGTTAACTTTGAGTTTCTATAATCTTTCTGTGCAAATTACAGCTCCTTTGTTTTCAACCATCTCTCAATATCTTCCTTTGTTGGGTTCCATGGTCTAAACATCCCCTTTTATATTCTTATTCTTTTAACGTTTCCTCACCCGATATAAAATTATTTTTATGATTCTTCAACATATCTCATTCACTCAATCCCATTATCTTCCAACTCGGCAACGGAACCATTTGTTGATTAAACTCCCTTCGTTCTACCACTCTTGGGCTGACCCACTTTCAGGTCTACTATGGTTTCCAACAAAACCCCTCTAAAACTATCGGTCGTCCTGGTAAACCAGAAGGCAACACAATGCACAGAATGCACTATGGAGTCTCACCCGAGATAGTTCTTATGGGTGGTTGCAACGCTCAAGTGCTTGCATCCTAGGAATGAGTGGGGATCTAGAATTAATCTATGTTATCTTCATTTATTTATTCTAACATTCATCTTATCTTGATTAATATATCATTCTTACTGATGCATGTAAAATAACATATCTAACTAAGTCATTCATACATTTTTCTAACATCTAATCATTAATAACAAAGGAGATACACAACATTCAATCACATAACACATGATGTACCATGGTTCACCCCTCCTGGGATACGTCCACAAATATTTGGCTATTCTTCTCTTTTATTATTATGTTTCCCAAAACTATAGTGCCTCATGCATTAAACCTCTCCATCAAAACAACTAGATATCTACAATGAGGTAGACTAGATCACACCAGGATCCTTAGCCTATGATCTAACCCTCAATATCTACCTTATTTTCTCTCCTCGGCTCAACAATTTACAAAATATATCAAAATTGCAGTCCTTCAATCTTTGAACAGCATAGTAACAATGACCAACAACATGACATCCAACCCCCGACCTAGACCTCCTAGGTACCTATTTATACATGTTCTTGGCTTATTAGTCATTACATCCTCTTACCAAAACCCTAATCCTAGCATATTTAGGTATTCTTGCATGTGTGAATCACATGATTTCATCCTCTCCATGTGTGTTTACCTTGCACGTGATGCTTTTCATGCCAGTTGTCTTTTCCTTCTTTGTGCTTTATTCTCCAAAAGTTTTCTTTACTCCAAAATGGGCTCACGCCCAACACTTTTGTTGGATGGCTCAACTAACCCATTAACCTATGGGTATAAAGTTGTGGAATGACCAAGAGTTATGTTGTAATCACTAAAAAAAAAATCCATTCTCTTGGACTTGAACGTTGTTGCATTATCATTTATGATTTTGACTGGACAGCCAAACCTAGACAAAATGTTTCTTTCCAGAAATTGATTAATAACAACATCGGTAGCTTTCCTTGTTGTATTTGCTTCAATCCATTTGGTGAAGTAGTTTGTAGCTGTCAATATCCACCTATGTTGAGTTGAATATGGTGGACGAATATATCCTATAAAATCAAGGCCCCATTGGCTAAATGGTGCTTCAACAAGAATAGGTTTTAATAGCAAGGGCTATAGTTTCCTTTTTCCATAAAAAATATGACACTCATGACAAGTGGACACCTCCTTGTACACATCAGAAAAAATATTGGGCCAGTAGAACCCTTCTCTCAGTATCTTATGCATAGTGGTTTTCCAGTAACGGTTCCCTCCACAGTCACCTTTATGAAATTCTTTGATAGCCTTTTTTACTTCTCCTTCCAATAAACAACTTAGAAAAATCCTGCCTGGATCTTTCCAATACATAGAATTATCTAGAAAACAAAATTTGGTTGCTTTTAACTTCAGAAATTTAGCCTTTGTCTTGCTCAATTCAGGAGGATCTTGTAAATTCCTTAACACATATATAATATCAGCATACCATGGAGATTCAAGGAATTTTTGGGATACATGTGGGACTGTCTCTTCCTTTGAATTTTTTGACAAGTCAGCAATAAAATTTATTCCCAAGACATCATAATTTGACTATGTCATTAGTTTAGCAATCCCCTGACCTGTAATCATATTTGTATGATTTATATCAAGATCATACTCTAACAAGATAACTGTCCATTTTCCTCTTTTTCCTTCAGGATTAGACTGAGTTAAGATGTCTTTCACAGAATTGCTAAGCACATAAGCAAGAACATGAGAATGTAAGATATAAATTCTAAGTTCTTTGAGGTATTTTACCATTGCATATGCTTGCTTCTCCATGATCTCATACTTCAATGGAGAGTCTATCAGAGTTCTGTTATAATAGGCTATGGGCCTTTCAAAATTATTTTTATCTATTTTCAATAAGACACCAACAATGGTGTGTTCTAATGCAAAAGAGAACAAGATGAAATCCTTTGTATAATCTGGACTGGTCAATAATGGTTCCTTGGTCAATGCTACTTGTATATCCTCAAAGGATTTCCTGGCTTTTGGAGTCCACTTTATCTCACTGCATTTTCTGAGCATGTTGGTAATGTACTTTATGATTTCATCCAGATTGGGGATAAACCTCCTCAGAAAGTTTACTCTTCCAAGAAAGGACTCCACCTCCTTTTTTCTCCTAGGTGTGTCAATTCTCAAAATTGTAGCCACTCTACTAGGATTTATCTGTATTCCTTCTTTCGAAATGATATGACCAAGTAGTTTCCCCTCTTGCATTCCAAAGTTGTATTTCTTGAGATTTAATGAAAAGCAAAATTTCCTACATTTCTTAAAAACCCTTTTCAAATGTTTAAGATGCTCATCATCTAAATATGAAAACATAGTAATATCATCTAAATAAATGACAATGAACTTATATTTCTCATCAACAAAAGTTATATCCATATCCCTTTGGAAATTTTCTCTTGCATTCATGAGCCCAAAAGGCATCTTGACATACATGAATGTACCTCATGGTGTTGTGAAGGTTGTCTTCTCTTGATCATCACGATGCACCATGATTTGGTTTATCCAAAAAATCGATCAAGCATTGACATTTTCTGTGATCCAACCACTTTCTGCAGAATGTAATCCATCTTGGGAAGATGATAATTGTCTTTGAGGGAAACCATGTTCCGATTTCAAAATTCTACACATAACCCAATTTCACCACTTTTATTTCTGATAGGAACTTAGTTAGCCAACCATTTAGAGAATCTTAAAGACACTATAATCTTAGCATCAAACAACTTTCTTACCTCTTTATCAATTAATGGTAGCAGTAAGGGATTAATCATTCTCAATTTATTTTTAAAACGTTTGTGATCATATTTTATTGGAATTACATGTTGAATCACCTTAATTTCATAAACCTTCAATTCCTCATATCTCTAGGAAAAAATATCTGGGAAATCCTTCATCAAGATGATATATCTTTTCTTGATTTATGGACTGAATGTCTTGGATAGTTTGATGATTTTGGGATCTTCTTGAGTATCAATGTTACAATCTTCTATGTCTTCATCATTTGCATTGACCTTGGGATTTCTTGCCACATCGTTATTGTCAAAAAGTGTTTCCAATGGGACCAAACCCTTGGGAATGATATTGTTTTTGAGTTGAAAAATATCTCTACCAGCAATCTGATTTTGGAAACAATCATTATTTGAGAACATGGTTGTATCGTCTTCTTGATCACAACGGTTCTCATCATCAATATTTAAGTTGAAAAATTTATCAATCATTTGGAGAAATCTTACCACCTGCTTGTCATCCTCAAAAATATGCCAATACTTGATGTTGCTAGGTATTGCTAGTCTGTGCTTGACTTCAATTTCATATTTTTTGTTAGGAAAGATAGGAATCTTGAACACAGAGGATGAAGTGGATAATGCATCAACAATTATATTTTGTCCCCTTGGAATCACTAAGAGGTTATAATCTGTAAAAATTTCAAGTAAGTAAAGAACTATATTTCTATATGCCCTTAAACTAGGATGCTTTTACTAATAGATTCCCTTAACCTAATTTATGACAATCTTAGAATCCCCATGTACAACTATTTTTTTTTCACCCAATTCTTTCAAAGTGTTGAAACCCAAAATTAATGCTTCATATCCAGCCATGTTATTTGTCCAGTCAAAAGCAAATTTGTAAGAGAAAAGTTTTGAACTTATTCTAGGAGGAATTATCCAAACACTTGTTCTAGCTCCCTCTTTGCTAGCAACTCTATCAAAATTCATATTCCACATCTCATCATTTTCTCCATTTTGTTGGTCTTAAATTTTCCCTGCTTGATGATCAGCCTCACCTTCCACAGGAAATTCAACAGTCTTTGGCTCTTCTTCTTCAAAGAACAGGTCCTTGTAGAAAATTGAAGAACCAACCTCAATGTCAATAGAATAAATAGGATGATTGTTTGGTTTTATTTTGCTACTAACCATGTATTTCAGCAGTACTTCTCTATATAGTCTCCTTTCTTGGACAAACACTAGTATAGTTTCATAAGACATGTCCATATGTAGAGTACCTTTCACCTTTGTAGCCCATGATCTTGACAATAGTATGCCAAACTTTGGAGGGATGTCAGCAACAACTACATACATGATCAGATTATTTGATGGAATTTGAGATAGAGACACAACCAGATCTTTGATTAAACCCAAACATTTTACCTTCCTTTAATGAAAAGAGAAAAGATCTTTGTAAGGTCTAGTGATATCCAAACTTAGTTCATCCATGATTAATTTTGGCATCAAATTATGAGATGTGCCTGAATCTAGCATTACATTGTGTAAGGTCATATCATGAACATTAAGGCTAACATAGAAAGGAAGTATATCGCCATCATCACCAGTTTCTTCCACCTGAAGACTGAATAAAATTGTAGGGTGATCATCTTGCACATTCAAAGTATTAGATGCTTCTTCAATTTTCAACATTTTTATTATTTGGCTTCTATATTCACCATTCCTTATCAATTCATTGAAAGGAACAAAAAAATTGATTTTTTCCATTTCACTTTCAAAATTAAAAGGAGACTAAGTTTTTTCTACCTCTTTGATGATTGCATCCTTTTTCACTTCTGGTACCTTCTTTTGGGGCTCTTCTTTTTGTTTTCCTTTCTCCAATACCTCCCTTACAAAACTATATTTCTTAGGTTGAATTGAAGAAGGTAAATTGACTTGAGCTTCCTTTGTAGGATTCCCTTTCGGTGGGTTTTCAGACACCCTTTTACTTATGAGATTGTATTTCTTCTAAAAATGCATGATGGCATTTTGAAACCCCTTTTTATACTCTTATGTTTCCATTGACAATATGTCATCATTTTCCTACATAAACTTATCCTTTCCATCCATAAATTGATCATGTTCTTCTTTATTTAGGAACACATATGTTTCAGTACCATCACAACAATGTATGTTGTCTTCAATAGATTCATCAAAATTTTCATTTGCATAATTATTTGGAAAGGGGGTTTAACTTGTTGATCACCTTGACTTATTTGGTCTCTCTACCTAATCTGTGGGACTGGTGCTCTTCTGACATTTGGAGTTATGTGTTGAAAATCAACTTGATCTCTGGTGGAAGATTTATTTTCTAAATATAACTTTTCCACCAACATTTCCATAGTTTTCACCATTAAATCAAATTTTTCATCTCATGTTTGGGAAGTTGAGGGTTGAGGTTCTCCTTGAACCTTTTTCATATCAGTATCAGGATTATGCTTAATCTTTCCTGAGGCCATCAAATTCACTTCTACTTCAATTGCATAATTCATCATGTCATCTAGCATGGTAGATCTCCTTTCCCTCAACAACAAAGAAACATCATTGTCAAAAGAGTCAGCATAACGAAGTTGGGAAGCTCCAGGAGGGGGTTTAAATTCAATTTGGATTGAATTGTAAACCTTCATGAATCTGGTTGAAAATTCATGTATTGTCTCAATGGGTGATCTTTTTATGTTATTATATTGGGTCAGCATTTGAAGAGGATTTTCTTATCACCCCATCTTGCAAGAAATTTGGTTTCAAATGTTTCAAAGTTAGGGATACTTAATATTGGAAGAGATTTAAACCATTTCCTAACTTCACCTGAGAGACTTTGTGCAAACAGTTTGACTTTTACATCTTCATCATCTACCTCCTCTAAGTCAACACAGTCATTAAACCAATCTAAGTGTTTCTAAGTTGAAACATTATATTCTACATCATATGATTCAATTCTTTGATTATAATTTTGAGGTAGATCATGCAATTGAGTAGGTAAAATAAGGGGAGAAAATCTTGTTGTCATGGTTCTAGGAGGATTTTGGATTGGTTGAATAATCTAACTGGGAATGACAACAATTTGATTGGGGACAGTAGAAATCAAAGATTGAAATTTATTTTCATCAAACAGAACTTCATTCAAGTTGGACTCTGATCTGGATCTAAACAAACTATGTTCAAATTTTATGTCAAAATTGAGGTAATCAATACTCTTCACTCTGTCCTTAGGCAATGATAGATTTATGTCCAGAAAAATACTTAAGTCAACTACCCTTTCTTTTCTTCTATGTAAGAGTTTCTCAGGATCAGACACAGATGCTATAGTTTATGGATCTAGGTTTCTCCTAGTTTAAATATTTTTTGGAGCCAGGATTTCTCAAATATGTTACTCTTTTTCTATTGATCTTATAAAATGAATTCGCCAGGGTAAATTTTTTTCAGTCAACAAAATGTTTGATTCGTTGTTACCCAGGGAATATTTCACCATGTCGTTGTTAGCTAGGGAAGATTATTTTCAGCCAACAAAATTTTAAGTCGTTCTATCCTAGGGAATATTTCACCTTCGTTTCCCGGCAATGGTGCCAAAGAGTTAGCACCAAGTAAATTGCCTAGGCTAAAGGGATAACTTACAAAGGTAACCACAAAACCACTTCAGAACTGAAAACTAGCCCTTTTAGTTCATAGAGGGATCTCTCTTATCACTTGGTCTCTTGGAAGATGGATCTTCTCTAAAGGTTTAATGGCTAGGTTTTGATTTGATGAAAGATTTTTGGGGTTTGTTGGCAAGAAGGAAAGGAACATGTTGGGCAATGGAGTCAACTCTGAAACAGATTTTGGTAGGTAGAGTTCTCAAGGAAGAAAAGGCAAGGTAGGTGATGAACTTTCAGTCTTTTAATTTGTTGTGATAAGATGGAAGAAAGAGGAAAACATATGACATCAATCAAAGCACCATAAGAGATGAATTCTTAAGAGTTAAGAAAGAAAAATAGAATTCAAAATTGCTTAGATCTAAAGCACCATTTAGATGAATTTTAGACCCATTAACATCTAATTTTAAACATATGAAAGGTTGCAAATGAAGAGATAGCAAACTAGAAAACATACATGAAAGGAAGGACATACTTCAGGCCATCACCACATGAATCTTTGGTATGAAAAAAATATGGACATCTCCACTTGTATTCATTCAAATTAAGAAATTATTACAATGATCTATACAATTCGTCCTTGTGTACTTCTGCCAACCTCAAATACATCAAAAGATACAATATTTATACAACAATTTCATTCCATTCGATTTGAACCGATTGCACTTAAAATAGAAAATTCCAGCTCACAAAATCTGGTATTTGTGAATATTTCTACAGTTTTTCCTTTATCTTCGTCCTTTGACTTTGATTGTATATTCATTTGATTTGTTGTCTTTTTTTCGATAGCTGGAAATAATTTACTCAATCCTAGGAAATTATATTTGGTCTTGCCCAATCTGATTATTTCCTTCCATTGTAATTTGGAAGGAATCTCGTAATCTTTCATTTCCTTCATTAAAATTTTCAAGTCAATAAAAGTGGCATAAGCCATGACATGTAGACCAAGTTTGACTGTCTTAAACTGATTTAAAATTTCAAAATTTGTACTCAGATTATCAACTAAAGTAGCCCCTTTCAAACCCTCCTCTAGGGTTTCAAATTTTGAGTGGTCCATCTTTGATTGATTCAAGAGTGCATTATATTATTCTTCATCCTGCAACTTACCTTTACCATCCTAGAATGATGGAAGGCCCTTTATGAACAATTCTTCAAATAAATTCTTGAAATCTTTCACACTTTGTTCCATCTGTGTTGCTTTATTCAGAACTGACTTCAAAAGATCATGTTTTGCAATAATCCTTCTGGCCTAGATTATCAATGCAGCCCTGTCTTTTACCCCAATGGTCTGAAGATCTGCAGGAGGAACTGAATTGATAATATTAATGGAATTTTGTGCCCATTCAGATGTCTTTTTGGATAAAGTCTCATTAACAACATTGCATCTATGCCTGGTTGTGATTTTTATATTATCTTTATCACTTACAAAATTCAAATATGATCTAGATTTTGCGGCCTCAGTAGCTATAGAATCTGATATGATATGTTTAGATCCTTGTAGCAAACCTTTACCTCTCAATCTTGAATTCAATTTATTAATCTTCTCCTGCAAGACTACCTTTTCCTTTTGAACTTGGGATATCTTCTCATCCTTTGTGCACACTTCCTCCTCCAATTGCTCCATATTTTCCATTAACCCTTTGATCTCTCCTTCTTTCAAACTGACTTGTGACATAGCATGAACAATGTCTTCAGTGGTTGATCCAGTTCTTGCAGCAAGGGATAAAACCATGCCTCTAGTCACCAACTCTACCTTTTCTTGATACCATTCCATCTTTTCCTTTTCCAACTACAAAATCGTATCCTTATAATCCAGTGCTACTTTCCAAAATGTTTCTTTTTTCTTCTTTAAAGATACCAATTATATTGTTGGTTTCTTTTTCCTATCTTAGTTTTCCTTCTAATTTTGTAGCTAAGGATGTCATCTTTAAATTTTTCAAATTTAAACTCAAATAATCAGAATACAACAAATCATTCATCTTCTTATGGAATTTCACTTTGTCATGGGCACTTTATATATTGTCATATTTAATTTTAATCTCAGACACTTTATCTTCCTCTACAACTGCAATATTAAAATTTTTATTTTTATTATCCCTCACAACGAACAAGGAATATTTATGTTGAGAAATTTTTTCCACTTCAGGAAACAAATCCCTTATTTCACCCAAAGCTACATTTATTTTTTCAACATATTGTTTTTCTATGTCTTCTCTGGAATGATAGGTTGTATCAGGTGCTTTATCAAAATAATATTTTTGACTGTGAAAACTTTTCAACTGCCTTCACTTTCAAGATGACTTCTTTCCTCAATTTCTACAATATTGGTACCACTTTTTGCACAATGTTTAAATTCACTTGATCTCCGGGTCCTTCATCTTCCAAATATATAATCTGCTTTGGTTGAATAATTTTCATCTTCTTTTTAGCAGTTTGTTTAACATCAATATCCATAGTCTTTGAAATGCTTCTTTTGTTGTACACATTGGCTTTGGGAATTTTAATCACCAACTTTTGAGGAGCTTGTTGTGTTTTCACTTGCTGCAATGGTGCTTCCACATCAATACACACTTCCAGATTAGCTATTTTATCCAAGCCTTTAACATTCTCACGTTCATAAGGTGCATTTTTATTCATCTGTATTCTCTTGGATATAATCTGATGTGGATCATATTTTCTTCCTTGTATTTCTGAAAAGCCAAAATCTTTGAGTTTTTCCTTAACCTATGATAAACATGATCTAGACTTAACAACAAAAGGGTCAATAAAAAAGGGGAATTTAATGTTAGAGGCTCTGTGCAATTTGATGAAGTTCTTTGTCTCAGAAATGATTCTCTGCCTAATGAACTCAAGAGAAAAAATCATGGGAGTTAGGAAAACAGGAAGTAAGGATACTCATGAAAACCATATACCCAAATCACTATTGAATGAATAAAAAGTACCTAGTCTCCTATTTTGTTTTCTGGATTTGGTTGTAGGTGAATCTTCATGTCCTCCAAAAATCTGGGTAAACTTGCATTAAAAATCAGAGAATAGATTCTTGACATGACCTTGTTGATGAATATGACCAAAGTGATTATTTTACATTCAGTAGATACAAAGGTTGCTTCAGGGATTTCTCCATGGTTACTTGCAAAAAAAACCTTTAACAGGTATGTATAGTATTTGAAATGTCTCAAAGAGTGGAAATTCACTAGCTGCTTGTGAATGGTGTTAGCTAGGAATTTATCAAAATTAATTTGGACTGACTGACCGGACTCTGACTTGAAAAAAATAAAAACAAAACCAAGAATGACTTCAACAAAATTTTTATCACCATCTAGACCTAGGACCTGACTCAATAGGGAACAAACCCATTGAACTTCAATGACCATCATGTTGATACTCATTGGTAAGGACAGACTCTCTAACATTTTTTCAGGTTTAATTATTTGTTGTAGAAATTGACTTTGGAGTTATGGTTGACATTCTTTGTAAACCATAATCACTTTTTGTTCGTTGAATAACTTACAATTAAAGGAAAATGCTCCTAGTATATTGAGTGACTTTCGAACTAACAGACTATCTATTCTACACAAGGCTTGAGACCCCTATTTATTAACAATTACCCTTTCTTAATGGGAATATTGCTCAGTGCACCAACCTACGAATTCGAGAAACTGGAAAGAAATCTCGACAACATATGGGACAATGGAGTCCTAGATTGCTTCTAAAAATGGAATATTACTTCCCTTTATATCATCCAAGTTGCTTCGGGATACATAAATGGGGGAAATAGTGATATCAGGATCAAATACATCTGTATCTATGTCAATTAGGGATTCCTCGTTACTTTCATGGTCTTCCTCTGCTACTAACAATACTATGGGATCCATGGAGACAAAATAAATACCTGGAAGTGAACTGTAATGGTGCAAAGTTGGGATGCAACAGAAAATGGTGGTCGGGACAATGTTCCAAAGCTTCTTGTGTTTGAAAATAACAAAAAAAAGAAAATGTTGAATCGACATTTTATACTTTTCAATTTGTGGAGATGTGGATTGGCATTTTTGGAACAACTTTCTTGTCATTTTGTAATCAATCCAACGTTAACACATACTCCTTGATAGAAACTACGGTTTGAATTGTGGGACCGCCCTTTAGAGTTATCCCCCACACAACTTCAAATTCCTCAATACTTCCTGGCCATCGATTTTTATGGATCATGATCAAGGTTATTTCGGGCCTGATCTAATTAAATTTTTCGCCAAATTTAACTTCTTTATGCCATTTTTAACCTTCCTGCCAATTTTTCATGCCTCCAAACCCTTTAGCGCCTTCGCTAATTTTATCATCCTGACCCCAGAACATAATTTTTTTTTATTGGTGACTGACAATACCAAGGTCCTTCATCTCAAAACTCAGAGGCCAATGCATACTTGCATTCAACAATAAGGCTCTCTATATCGGTGAGGAATAAATCATCAACGTAGAAGACCAAAATTAGGGAATCACCATTAACAGTCTTGTAGTACAGGTTGGGATTGAAAACACTTTTGTTGAAGCCCAAACTCATCAAGTGTCCATCAATCCTCACATACCAAGCTCAACGTGCTTTCTTGAGTCCATACAGGGCCTTCTTCAACCCGTACACATGAGACTCCTCATGTATCACGAAACCATCTGGATGCTCGATGTATACTTTTTCCTCAATCTCTCCATTGAGAAAGGTTGTCTTCACATCCATCTGATGTATTCTCCAACCCATGGATGTTGCATGGGAAATAATCATCCAAATAGAAGTGTATCGATCAATAGGAGCAAATGTTTCCTCATAATCTATTCCCTCCACCTGAGATAATCCTCTAGCAATAAATATTTCTTTTCTCTTATTGATGCTCCCGTCAAATGTGTGTTTGGTCTTATAGATCCACTTGGAAGTCACTACAGACTTCCCCCTCAGGTCTCATAACAATATCCCACACGTCATTCTTCATGATGGACTGATACTCCTCCATCATGGAATCTCTCCATATTGGATGACTAGATGCCTCCTCATAACAGGAAGGCTCAGAATCAATGATGTGGCTCATAGCTTCGACATAGCATGAATATCTCTAAGGTATCTTGCTCTCTCGGAAGGTACCACGAGGATATGCATGTCATTCTTCCAACTATAGAGTCTGACGAGCCCATGCATGTCTCTTCCGACCTACTACAATATCTATGGGAACATCAACTGTGTATATTTTAACCTTGTACAATATTTTACTACAAATATATTTTCAATAAAAGAATGAAAATATACAATGGAAATTACACACATTACACAAATATTTTTCCCCAGGAAAACCAACATATTATATATTCATTCATAATGATACATTGTTTACAATACAATATACATATAGAAGACAACGACATCCAAAACCCTAACCCAATGACCTGGATTAGTCAACAGCCCTAATTTCTTAACCGAAAATAGAAAACCATCGGAAAAAACCATGTGCTGAAAAATGCCCAACAATGGACATGAAAATCAAGGAGACACGAAAAACTAGGCAAAAATGTGACACATTTCCCGAGGAAAAAATTACCTCAAACCCCCCTGTGTGCCCGGCACAACATAGAAAACACTATATCTATTCGTGCAAAGAATATAACACATACCCAACATTCTCCCACTTGTTGTTTTCTTTGCATATAGGGGGTTACAGGGTTACATAGTCAACAATCCAGGGGAGAAATTCCCATGGATCCTCTACATCAAGAGAACTTCTCAGTGCTCAAAGATTTTGTTAATGAATCTGCAACATTCTTCAAAGTGTCCACCTTCATCAGCAACACTTTATTTTCTTCAACCATGTCTCTCACAAAGTGATATTGAATATCAATATGCTTTGTCTTTGGATGATAAGTCGGGTTCTTTGCCAGAAAAATTGCACTCTGACTGTCACAATCTATCCTTACAGCTTGTTGTACCAACCCAATACCTGAACATAATATTTGTAACCATATTGTTTCCTTACTTGCATGAGTGACTTCCATGTATTCAGCTTCTGTAGTTGAAAGTGCCACTATAGCCTTTCTTTTTCTCATCCAATTGATTCTTCCTCCAAACAAGTTAAACGCATTCCCACTTGTAGATCTCCTACGATCTAGATATACATCCCAATCTACATCCACAAAGCCATGTATGTCCAACACTCTGTCAAATCCTGGTATTCCTTGGTAGCACAATCCATATCTTGCAGTGCCATGCAAATACCTAGAAAACCCTTTTTACTATTGTCCAATGCTCCTTCTATGGTTTTGACATATACCTGCTCAAAACTCCCACTGCATGTGCAATATATGTTCTAGTACAGACCATTGCATACATCAAACTACCAACTGCACTCGCATATGGAACACGAGACATGTCCTCCTCCTCTTCATGTGTATTGGGATACTAGTCTGCAGATAACTTTACACCAAAAAGAATAGGGACCTTGATCGTTTTACATTCATGCATATTAAACCTATGCAATATTGTCTCGACATATTTTCTCTTATTTAACCAGAGTTTCCTCTTTTTTCGATCTCTTTTAATTTCCATGCCCAAAATGAAATTTGAATCACTGAAATCCTTCATGTCAAATTTGGAGGACAAATGAGTTTTCACATCCTAGATAATCTTCTTGTTGTTTCCTATCAGTAACATGTCATCCACATACAAGACCAAATAAATCAAATGATCACCAATTAATTTAAAATAAACACAGTGATCCTATTTTCTTCTTGTGAATCCAAGTCCCAGCATATAAGTATCAAATTTTTTATACCACATCTTTGGTGATTGTTTTAAACCATATAGGGACTTTTTCATATTGCATATCAACTCCTTCTTTCCCTTCATAGCAAATCCTTATGGTTGCTTCATATAGATTTATTCTTCTAGATCCCCATGTAGGAATGGTGTCTTCACATCCATCTGTTCTACTTCAAAATCAAATGCAGCAACCACAGATAACATAAATATTATAGAAGTTAACTTGGAAACAAGAGAAAAAATCTCACCAAAATTAATTCCCTCAACCTAGGAATAACCCTTTCCTACTAACTGAGCTTTGTATATCTCCACTTTTCCTTCTGCATTTAGATTTTTTTTAAATACCCATTTGTTGCCAATGGGATTTCTTCCATTTGGAAATTGAATTAGATCCCAAGCCTCATTCTTATCCAATATTTTCATTTCTTCATCCATGGAATTTTTCCATAGCTTTCCATCCTCTGAATCCATTGCCTCCCTGACAGTTCTAAGATCATCATCAGTAATAGACAAAGAAAAATTTGAACGGAAATCGAATGGAGTATACCTTTCCAATATCCTTCTTTATCGAACCGATCTCCTCAATACTAGAGTATGATGATGTTCTTCTTCTTATTCTTGTTCTTCTATAGAGTCTGATTCATCATCCTTCAAATCAAACTCTATTTTATGTGGTTCTTCCTTACTTGGTAGGACTTCATGTTTAACAACACCCTTCATTTCTCTAAATACCACATCTCGGCTATACACAACCTTCTTAGTTTTTGGGTTCCAAAGCTTATAAACTTTGATACCATCTTTATACCCAATAAAGATACACGTTTCAGCCTTCTTATCTAGTTTACTCTTGTTTTCCTTTGGAACATGAACATAGGCCTCACAACCAAATACCTTGAGATGTGTGAGAGAAGGCTCCTTACCAGTCCATACCTCATGTGTAGTCTTATAATCCAATGCTGATGAGGGTGATCTGTTGACCAGGTAACATGTAGTACCCATTGCCTCTACCCATAATTATTTCCCTAACCCGACACCACTGAGCATGCACCTTGCTTTTTCCATCAGCATCATGTTCATCCTTTCTGCAACTCCATTTTGTTGAGGTGTATATGGAGTAGTCTTCTTCCTTTCTATACCACACTTCTTACAGAATTATTCAAATTCATTCCCATAGAACTCTCTGCCATTATTTGTCCTCGACACCTTAATTCTTTTCTCTGTTTGATTCTCTACAAGATCCTTAAACTCTTTAAACTTGTCAAAGACTTCATATTTATTTCTAAAGAAATATAATCAAGTATTACTTGAGAAGTCATCTATAAATGAGACATAGTACACAAATTTTACCAATGATGGAACTGACATAGGTCCAAACACATCATTGTGAACTACCTATAAATTTCCTTCTGCCCTCATTTCACCAGAGGGGAATCTTACCCGATTCTTCTTCCCATATACACAATGTTCACAGAAATCAAAATATAGAGAGCAGTTAGACATACCTTCAACCATACCTTTACCATGTAGTAGTCAAAGACCCTTCTCTTTGATATGCCCCAGTATTTGATGCCATAACATAAACTTTTCTCTAGATACTATAGGAGTTCTTTATTCTTCAACTCCAATATCAGGAACAATGGAACTATTACACCCATCACTAATAGTGCTTCCTTGCAGCTTATACAGAGTTCCAAACCAAACTCACTTCAACAACACCATTTCTCTTTGAACCATCCTGCAGGTTTCCTTTTCAAATATTGTTTTTACCCCTGCATTGTCCATTTTTCTTATAGAAACCAAATTTATGGCCAAACCTGGGATGTGCATAACACCGAGTAGTGTTCTAATCCTTCCATCTATGAGCCTCAACTTGAATTTTTCTCTTCCTATGATTATTGTTGTCGAATCATCACCTAGGAAAACATTACCTCCAGCATACCTTTCATATTCACTTAACCACCCCCTGTGGGAAGTCATATGAAAGGATGAACCTGAGTCAACCAACAATGCCTCATGATATACATGTGTTCTTGAAGAATCCAAGTACATATCCCCTCCTTCTTCCTTGGAGGTCTTTTCTTTTGTAGAAGGAGTTTCTTCAAATCCCTTCTTTTTCTCAATTTTGGATCTACACTGGTTCTTGCAGTGCCCTTCTTTTCCACATATCCAACATACATTTACAAACTTTTTCAGAGATTTAGATCTACCCTTAGACTTAGATCTCCCACTTGAGGACTTAGATCTCCGACTTGAGGAATTAGATCTATTTTTTTCATGGGAGCATCCTCTTGCAAATAATTTGTCTATGCTCTGTCCTTCTATGTTCTTTTGTCTCATCTCCTCCGACAACAAGGATGAGACCACTTCATCAAACTTAAAGGTAGTTGTATTACTACCTATGGCCACAACCAGACTGTCCCATGAGTTTGGCAAAGAGAACAGTAAACTGATACACTTATCTTGAACTAAAATTTTAATATCAATAGATACTAACTGACTTACCATAGTATTGAAGGTGTTCAAATGCTCTACCACCGAGTCTCCATCTCTCATCTGCAAGTTATACAACTTCTTTCTCATGAAAATTTTATTTACTAGGGACTTAGACTGATAAAAATTCCCCAACTTATCCCATAAATATTTGGTTGTAACTTTGTCTGACACATTTAGTAATACCAAATCTAAGAGACACATTTGGATTGTTCTCTTTGCCTTTCGATCCAACTTTTTCTAGTCATCTGTTGAATTTATTGTAGGTGCAGTACCCGGATCCACTGTGATCCATTGATCTATGTCCACCAACAAATCTTTCACCTTGAGCTTCCACAACTCAAAACTTTTCCCATTAAACTTCTCTATCTCCCTTTTTGAACTTCTCGCCATTTCTTTTCACCTGAAAAATCAATACCATAGATCCCCCATTGTAACAAGGCTTATCACAGTCCTGAGCCAAACCCTTGACCATAAAGGCATCCCCCTAAAGCCAACAAAGCTCTGATACCAAATGTATATTTTAAAATTATACAATATTTTACTGCAAATAGATTTTCAACAAAAGAACAAAAAGATACAATGGCAAATACACACATTACACGGATATTTTTCCCTTGGAAACCCAAACTAGGAAAACTAGCATATTTGATATTCATTCATAGTGATACAGTTTTTACAATACAAGATACATATAGGAGCTGACGACATCCAAAACCCTAACCCAATGACCAGGATTAGTCAACAACCCTAATTCCTTAACCAAAAATAGAAAACCATCGGCAAAAACCATGTGCTGAAAAAATGCCCAACAATGGACATGAAAATCAAGGTGACAAGAAAAACGAGGCAAAAATGCGAAAAATTTCCCGAGGAAAAAAAATTATCGGGGGCGCTGCCCCTGAACCCCGCATAGGGGGCCTAGCAGCCCCCCCTCAAACTACCTGATACATCATATCAAACACTATATCTAGTCGTGCAAAGAATATAACACATACCCAACAAACTGGAGCTACAGGATCAACTGAATAAATTGGATCAATAGGCTCAATTTTCTCCCTTTAAATTGTTGGAGGGTGAGGGGGAGAAGGCACCATATATTCCTATCTCTCACTATCAATATACATGTCAGATCCTCCAAATATCCTAAAGGCTACCTCCTCCTCAAATGTAACATCTTTGCTCACCTCAATCTGTCTCTAACCAAGGATATAGATTTTGTATACCTTCGAAGACTCATTGTACCCCACAAATGTACATGTTATCCCCTACCCTAGGGATAACTAAGGAGATTATCTCTTGAGGCCCACAGGTCCTAAACTTGGATTATCGAGAGCCAAATCAACTTGAGCATGGCCCTGGAGGGCCCATCCTTTTCTTCTTCAGTGACTCCACTTTGTCAGCAGCAGCAACATCCATCACATTGACCTAGTCTTGCAACAAAAATGGGTCTTGTTCTATGAGGTAATGAGTCTGGGTATCATGGTATGTGTCTCTCTGATTCTCAGAACATTTGAATATGTGCATTTAATTCTTTTTGCTTCTAACGTGTGCTTGGACCTTATGCCTTTCCACTTGACCACACCTGGGGGGAATGAAAATATTCCCTAGTGAGATGGTTCCCATAGGGTTTGATTTGCCACTACGGGGATTCATGAAAGTTCATTGTCTGTTCCCACCATACTTACCACTTTTCATATTTTTCCCACTCATCCATCCCTTTACACTGGTCCAAACATTGGGTTGGCTAAATATCTAAGGGTTGTACCTTACCTTGTGGGAAGAAGGGGATAAAGGAATAGAGGGTAAAAGTAGTTAGCAAAAGATAAAATCCAAAATAATGAAAACTTGAGATGCTTCACCCAGGGATCCCCAAGAAAGCAATAAAAGGCTTCTCAACAAGAAACATAGGGACCCATAAAAATTAATAAATCAAGACCTAGTTGGAGGATAGGGGGTCTCATCATGAGCCAACCCATTAGGTACATGGGCATGTAGAAGTATGACACTACCAATAGTTGGTCACCATGCTAGGGTAGTGGCTCTTGGTGGCATAGCCAAGAGAAAGGGGGTCTCAACATGATCCAACCTTCTCATTTCCGTGAAATGCTTATGGGTAATATTTCCACCACTGGTCACCATGCCAAGGCAGTGTCCCCTAACTATCCTCTTGAAAGAAAAAGCAATAAGAATAAAATATTAAAGGCATGAATGGGCTTGGAAACATTTCCATCCATGACAAGGTGTATCTCCCCCTCTTTAGAGGCATCCACAGGTAAGCCATACATTTTCCTTCTATCACTGCACTGATTTCCTAGACATCCCTTACAACCTCATCCACTGACATGGCCTGGATTTTGTCTTCATCCAGGAAAATCCCACATCCAATAAGCACTGTCCCAATAGGACTTCCTAGCATCCCCTCCAAACTTGGCATGTAGAATATCATAACATCTTTGAGAACTTGTCCGAGTAAAGGGGGTTTCATGCACATGTTTAAATAACTTGATGATTAGATGTGATTGACATTTCTATGATCCATGTGACATATGAGCCCATGGAGGGAGTATTTGTTGATGTTTAAGGGCCACACTCGATGGACAGGTACATAGTGGACTCTATAAAAGACCACTTGATACCCTACATCTCCCATCTTGATTCTTCGAAGAAGATGTACAATGCCCTAACAAACCTCTTCTCAGTCAGAAAAATTGGACAAGTAATGAGTCTGAAGAATGAGCTCTGTGACATGAAGATGAATGATGATGATAGCATAACATCATACTTTGTGATGATCTCTCAGTTAAGATATCAACTACAAGCTATTGAAGAAATCATCTTAGAGAAGGAATTGGTAAATATAGTACTCATTGGTATTCCCAAGACATGGGATGGATTTTCCACAAGAATGAACACAAGGAAGGAGTATCCTACATTTGAAGAACTTTGGAATTGTTGTGCACAAGAAGAATCAAGAATCAGTGCAAAAGAGAAACCCCAAAAGAATTATGATGATCAAGCCTTCACAGCAAGGTTCATGGATTTCAGGAACAAAAAGAAGTTTGGAAACAGGAAGAAACCAAATCAATAGAAAGATATGTCAAGAATAGAATGCTTCAATTTTTGAAAGTATGGTCACTACAAAAATCATTGTCCCGAGTTAAATAAAAGGAAGGAAACACACGAAGCATCAGTTGTTGAAGAAAGGGAACCCTCAAAGAAATCCAAGCAGGACAAAACAAACTTCTTCTTCTAAGACAAGGTAACAATACTCTTCATAGTTCTTGTATATACCATATCCTCTGTACATATCTTGCATATTCATTTCTTAGAAGATAACATGTTCAAAGAGAAACTATACCTATGAAATAACAACAAGATAAGGATTTCTATCACAATGACTACAAGTTAGGAAATCCACATGAAAGGATGAAGTACATTGACAACCCCTGGTAACAATTCATGTGGAAGCTATTACATAAGTAACAGCTGCAAGATAAGCCGAAATTAGAATCAATCTTGAAGAAACCAAGAAGAAGTAAAGACAAAAATAAGTTAGCTATCAAGAGGAAATTGGAAAAAGGTTTGTGACACTTTGCAGTAAGGATTTAGACGAAAGTGTGGAATCTGTTAGATGGAGGGAGCCAATTATATATTCCAAAAGAAGAGCATGCATTCATACATGAAGCAAGGATTAGGAGGGAGTTAATCATACGATCTATTGAAAATGATGAAGTATATATCCATGGTAACAGTCATGAAAAGGAAGTACATGTTCAGTATGACTTTAGAAGAATTCTTCTTTGAAAAGAAGCCTTAAAGTATCCATGGTTTTCCATCCACATCCTATGAAAGGAAGAAGTTGGAATCTTCAGGGCATGGAATCTATAGAAAACTCCATGGACCCAAGAGATAAAAATAAACATGAAGAAGAACATGAAGATTCCAAGAAAGAAATAAAATCCAGAACAACCAGTCATTGTATCGAGAATCACAAGACTACCAGCCTAATCTGAACTCACTAAAAGCAATCAAGTAGAAGAACTAAAAGTTGTGATGAAGAACAGTGTATGGAAGACTCATGAATGTAAGCATTGCAAGATCCATAACTAGGGGTTCTCCCAGATGGAGGGAGAAGACTATGATGATTGCTTGTTCCAGTAAACCAAATATACCTCTACATGAGCCATTGTATTGTCTGTAATATCCATGGGTTGGAATTGACATCAGATGAATGCAAAGATTGTTCTCCAGAATAATTGAACAAAGAGCACATGTAGAGCAACCTCAAGGCTTTGAGGTATACCAGAAAGGGACCCTTGTATGCAGATGGAAGAAGACAACTTGGTGGAGAACCTCCAATACACAGCAGAAGCGTTGTGAAGACTCTCTATAACAGAGATATTGTATCAAAATGGTTACTTAGAAGCTCGAGATGATGGATTGCTAATCCATGACAAACTCTCATGATGGAAAAAGAAGTACCACTTGGATATGTTCCAGTTTGACCCTTGCCACAATTTTATGAGCTAGCAGGAAACAAAGATGAATCCAACAATGATATACTTTATTGATCAGAGATATATGAAGCCTTCAGAGAAAAACCAGTGTTCCAAAAAGACCGAAGCACATTTGAGATCAAGCATTACATTCTCCGCGATGAAGTCCAGAAAAGAGAAAGTGGTTCTCCAATATATATATCTCCACAGATGAGTAGATAAGAAGACATTTTGGTAAAGCCTTTGTCCAAGATGAAAGAGTTTGTGTACTCAAGCTGGAGCTCATGGAGACCACTTCCTTATTGAAAAAGGAAGAGACGACTCCCAGGTTGAGAGGGAGCACTGATGTGTTATTGATTTATGGATAGTCATTTTTCAATTCGAAAAATGGTCTACGATGAGCAATTCCTTTCCAGTTCGGAAAGTGGTTTGAGATTTCTAACGAACAGGCATTTTCCAGTTCGGAAAATGGTCCAGATCGAACGATCATTTTCGTAATGAAAATGGTTCGATGGATTGTTGATGTACCATAGACAGCGATTTCCCATTGTGGTTAACATGGGGAATGGTCTAGAACAGTCTCTCTTATTGACGGTCACTCTTAGTAGTGGTCAAGAAAACTGGTCCGCCTCGTCGGAAAGTCATTCTTTCGAAGCTCACAGTTGTGGGAAGTTTCAAAGAATGGTCCATTTTGGAGGTTGGTGCAGGACAGTCATTTCCTTAGGAAATAGTCCAAATAGTCATTCCCTAGGGCAGATTCATTCTCTCCAGGCTGCACTTTGTTTAGGCCAGAGAAAAGTCCCAAATAGGTGGATGGTCTAGGTTCAAAAATCAAGGATAGGCATTCCCTAGGGCAGACTCATTCTCTCCAGGTTGCACTTTGTTTAGTGTCAAAGGAATGGTCCAGGCTCAGAAATCAAGACAGTTGTTCTTCCTTGCTTGAGAAGAATAGTCCAAATAGCTCATCATTGATGTTTGACCTTCTGAGGGCATATGTTCTTCCAAATCTCATAGATGTGAGTGGAAGAATGGCCCAGATGATTCAGTTTATATAATAACAATGTTTTATGTGCAGGTTGATATCAGATGATTGTTATGGAGATTGTATGTCTCTAGACATTAGATGTATGCTACTATGGTGGATTGTGTTCCAATGATTGTGACTATATGTCACTAATCAAGTATCTATGTGCTACTTGGTGTGGTAGTGTACCACTGGATTGTATTTGAGTACTACTATGGATAGACACAGTTGTTTTCTATTGAATGATATTGTTTTGATTACCTTGAATACTATCAGCAGTGTTGGAAATGATTATCAGCTAGATGGATGATCAATGGACAAAGATTTCCCAGATGGAAAATGGTCCAGGACATTTACTCTTCTAGGACATATGTCCGGATTAGAAGAATGGTTCTTGTGTCACTCTATGGAGTGAGTGACTTATCTAGCATCATGTATTATTACTCAGATGGAGTATGGTTTTCAAAGATGATGTAGTTGATGACATTGATAGTGATGATGGTGCTCATGATCTAATCATGAGATAGTCTATACAACTATGTTGACGTTACTGGGTGAATGGTATGTTTGTGCTCAAGACCATTACCTTCAATACCTCCCTAGCTAGGAGGGAGTGTTGATATTATGGTATGCAGGAGGTATTTACCTCCACGTGTAAACCTGACGAGAATAGAATATTCTGGGAAGCAAGAAGAAACCCTAATTGATTGGTTAATAACCCTAGAAGACAAGTCGGCTCAAGGGAATGACTTGTATTAGGTTATTATCCTCCAAGAGAAGAATTCGGCTAAAGGAAATAATATATAATAAAGAATTAGTACCTAGAATGAGAAGTTAGCCCAGGCAGTCTGCCAGATTTAGTATAAATACAGGAGGCCAACCTTCATTATGGTAGGGCATTCTCACAACTGTAGAAGAAGCACTTATGTGCACTGTAGTTGGCCAGTTGTGCGCAAGTTTGGAGGAGAGTTGTTGTTGCAGCTGCTACAGCTAGCAGATTTCAGTTTTGGCTTGGACTATCTCTTGGTTGTGGTTTGGACTCTCTGATCCACTCTTGTTTGGTGTGATATCCTTGGACAAAGGTGTGCCACCTTTGTTTGGCTATCTATCCTAGGGTTTGCTTCCGGAATGATTCTCTGTCAAGGTTAAGGTGCTCGAAGGGTGGCTTCGGCCTATAGTTGGGTGACAATAGTGATATTGTCTATGGTTAAACGAGCACATCCATCATATTCTAACACATCTTTCACTCACACTTGTGAGGACTGAAATTTTCACCCTGTCTAGGGTTTCGTGGTTGAAATTTCAGGTGCACTTGTCAAGGAAGAATAAATCTTGGAGTATTTTGACAAGTTTCTTGGTGGAAGTGTTCAACTAGGGTTTTTCTTGATTATTCTTGATGAATGTAGGTGATATTTCTGCAATTATTATTAATTGAATGGTTATAGTCTTATTTATCTTTCATTTACATTAAATATTATGAAATTCCTTGATTAAACCCTAGGAATACTAGCACATGTTATTGTCCTAGCTTTAAAATCCTTCACCTACTAGATCTTGTCAAGAGGCCATTTTTCTTGAAGCAATTGTTAAGGCCTTGCCATTGCAACACCTTAGTATCCATTGCTTCATCTTATCCGATTTTTCTTCATCATTGAGTTAAAGAGGGAGGAAATCTACTAAGGCCTATGGTTACCTACACCTTAGTAGCTAGTTTCCCCCTAGAGTTTGATAATTGGAGCCTTGAGTTACCAACACTCCAATCTATCAATCTCTCTTGTCTTTGACTC
>ML826269.1:5465-21828 GCA_009831015.1 Picea engelmannii
ATGGGTATGTATACTATGTATCATTCATTAATGATTATTCTCGTAAAATACCTGGATATATTTGAAGTATTCAACAAGATCAAGGAATTCAAAGCCTTGATAAGAGAACCCTTCTGTAAGGAAGATTAAGATACTCAGGTCAGGTAATGGAGGAGAATATACCTCAAAAGAGCTCGTGAACTTCTGCAAAGATGCTGGGATCAAGATCCCCAACAAAACGGTGTAATTGAATGGAAGAACAAGAACCATGCTGGAAGCTGTGAAGATCAAGATCTTCCTATGTGCTTATGGGCAGAAGCAACAATGACAACTGCTTATGTGCAGAACCGATTGCCCCATAGTGCACTTGGGCTCAAGACACCAGAAGAGATGTTCACCGGAAAGAAGCTAGAGGTAAGACATCTCAAAACATTCGGCTGTCCAGTGTTTATTCGTATACTGAAAGAGAAAAGAAACAAGCTGGAACCCCTCAGGAAAGAAGGGAATATTTGTGGGGTCTCGAAGGCCTTCAGAATCTACATACCAGGTCACCGCCAGATTGAGATTAGCAGGGACGTGACCATTGATGAAGAAGCAACACTTAAGAAATCAAGAAGATGCCAGCTTGAAGAAGTATATGAAGAGTAACCTGTAAATCCCAGGATTGCAGAATCAATGAGGGAGGTTCCCAGAGCTACAGAACCAGTGAGGGAAGTCATAACTTCCCTTGATAAGGAACTTCTAGAAGACAATGATATAGTAGAAGTTCAAGAACCTCCTCAAATGACCTTCTCCCATAAAAGCAAGCCTGCTTGGGCAAGAGAGCTTATTCAAGATGGAGAGAAGTATGGTGTTCCAGAAGGAACCTCAAGACAGGTGAAAAGACCAAAGCCATTCTCTAGTTACACAGCTTTGATATGTGATCTCCCAGATGAAGAGCCTACCTGCTCTGAAGAAGCCATTCAGAGAAAAGAATGGGCAGATGCCATGACAGAGGAATACCAATCAAGTATGGGAAATACTTCCCAGATCGAAGAATAAGGATGTGGTATCATCAAAATGGCTCTTCAAAATAAAACATGTTGCTGATGGAAGTATTGAGAAATATAAAGCAAGATTTGTTGCTCGTGGATTTTCCCAGAAGGAAGGTATTGACTATGAAGAGACATTCGCTCCTGTGGCCAGATACACTTCGATCAGAACCATTATAGCTCTTGCTGCCAAGATGAAATGGAAGCTGCACCAGATGGACATGAAGACAACTTTCTTGAACGGTGTTATCGAAGAGGAAGTGTATATAGAGCAACCCTAAGGATTTGAGGTTGAAGACAAGAAGTCTCATGTCTGCTGATTGAAGAAAGCCTTATACGGATTGAAGCAAGCTCCCAGAGCTTGGTATGGCCGTATAGACAGTTTCTTGATGAGATTAGGCTTTACCAAGAGTAAAGAAGATTCAAATCTCTACTTCAAGATCATGGATAATGAACCAGTAATATTATTACTGTATGTGGATGACTTATTCTTAACTAAAGAAGAAAAGCTCATCGCTAAATGTAAACAGAGACTTGCCACAAAATTTGAAATGAAAGACCTTGGCCTAATGCATTACTTCTTAGGTCTTGAGGTATGGCAGAGTCTGGAAAGAATCTTCCTTAACCAGGGGAAGTACACGGTCGAAATCTTAAAAAGATTCGAAATGCTAGAATGCAAGTCCATGAATACTCCCATGGAAGTGAAGCTGAAGCTGCTGGTCGATACTTCGTTAGATTTGATAGATGCAACTCTGTACAGACAGATTATTTGATCACTGATGTACCTGACGAACACCAGACCAGACATTTGTTTTGCAGTGAACACCTTGAGTCAGTTTCCGGTAGAGCCCAGACATGTTCACCTAGTGGCTGCAAAACATGTGATGAGGTACCTTAAAGGTACAATGGATTATGGTCTCAGCTATGATGGAGATCATGACTTCACATTGAGTGGATATACTGATGCAGATTGGGCAGGAAGCGTTGCTGATAGAAAAAGCACTTCTGGATGCTGTTTCAGTTTGGGATCAACTATGATCTCATGGCAGAGTAAGAAAAAATCCAGTATTTCTCTCAACACAACGGAAGAAGAGTACATTGCCGCATGTTCTTCTAGCTGCGAAGCTATATGGCTTCGAAAGTTGCTGACAGGCCTATTTGATTTGGAGATGAGAGCAACCGCGATTCTATGTGACAATCAAAGCTGCATTAAAATGAAATAGAATCCTGTGTTCCATGACAGGTCGAAGCACATAGAGATATGCTATCATTTCATCCGCGACATGGTACTGAGAGGAGCCTTGAAGCTCCAGTACATTAACACAAATGAACAGGTTGTTGATGTGTTGACTAAGCCGCGTTGGTTGGCGTCGTGGATGTTTCCCCACAAGGGTTTTTACCATGTAAAAACATCAATGTGTTGATATTTGATCTGGTTGTGTGAGTGGTTAATGAAGGTGTGAGTCCTCTATTGGAATACTTGTGTTGTCGAACATGGTATCATAACACATTTGAAGACCTGCTCATATTGTAGATTGAGATCTTGAAGTCAAGTTGTCGCATCTCTAGTTTATGCTATTTTTGTAAATTTATGGGTCGAGAGGATTGTTCCATTGCGTTTGGAGCACTTCTTTTAGCTAAAAACTCGTTTCATTTCACTCAGAAAGGTTTTTGTTTTCCCAAGATACGACCATTTCAGTCAGATCCAAAGGTAAAAAGCATGAATATGCCCTTTCAAATTTTGACAAAGATAATATTTCAACTTTATTTTGGTTTTCTATTTTTTATTTCCAGGTTGCTACTCTTTTCAATTTGTGCATGCTCTTTGCCTTGCACTATGTGTGATCTCAACAAATTAAAAATAGTGCGGAAAGGATTTCTCCTCTGCGTATGCTCTTTGCCGTGCGCTCTATGGGATCTCGGTAAATAAAAAATAGAGGGAAAACTTGCATTTTTCGAGTAAGCTAATCGAGATCTAACCCTTATTGTTGTTGAGAAGCGATTTTTTTTCCTATGTGAACACATAAAAATAGTTTTTTTTAGCACACACTCCAAGGTCGTCTTCCACATGTTGAGGCCTCAACACTTCCCTTTAATTTTTACAGAAAATAAAGGGGGTCCCATTTAGATTTTGGAAAACACTAATTTCATTTGCATTTGATTTTGTCTTGCTTGATTTGAAAAGATAATTTGATGGTTTCTTTTCGTTGGTGTTTGATTTTATGCACTTCTTGTTACCAATTCTTTTGGCTTATCTTTCATGAGATGAGGATGCAGTGATATATTATTGCCAAAACAAAAATCATTAGAGGAATCCCACTCATGTATCTAGCTTAATGACTATGATTTCGGTAATGGGTTGGTTGTGTTACTTGTTTTGACACCTTTTCCCACATAAGTAATGATTGAACCATTTGAGTTTTGGCCCCTTGATTATTCAACATTGTTTGTGTGCTCATTTGAACGTAATTCCATGCCTTGATTTGCATAAAATGGATTATCACGATGTTTCGCCAAGGTTCAATTTTCGGTCCATTAGTGAGTTAATTAAGCATTTTGGTAGATCAAAATAATTTAACTAAAATTCAAATTTTAAGATGGTGCTCCACGCCTAAGAAGAGTATATGTCAAAGAATGGAAGCGAGCTAACAATTTTGGGATTTGCACAATGTTTATTTTTACAAGCCTTGAATTTTTGTTTAAAAAAATCATGCATTTTTATAATTTCCTATTCTTTGGCAAAATAAAATCAACTCAAATAAGGTTTTCCCAAATGCATTTATTTTATGCCTTAAAAGGATGTATATCAAAGTTCAGTGGCGAGCATATAGTTTTCAGTTTGAGCTAGGCATAAATGTTTACAAAGATTTTACTTTCTGTTAAAAAATGAATTTTCCGTGCTATTTTGCTCGTTAATAAAATTGATTATTGTTGGGTCACTGATTTTTCATAATTTTTCCATCATTTACAGTCATCCATTTATCCATTTGTGTTATTCCTTCACCCATTGATCACCCCATTTACTACAATTTCCTATAAAAACACCATTATACATCTCTTTATTCTTTGGTGGTTAATTATCATGTATTTCTTTTATTTTTGATGAATTAATTAGGAGTATACATTGGTTTTACTAATGAAGGTTTGTAAGTTCAATTTCTGTAGCTAGAAATCAATTTCAGCAGCCACCTCTATGACCGGGATATTAGCGCAGCTCCACAGGAAGATCTATCACATGGGTTTTGTCACTAGGACCTCCAATATGGATGTATGTTGCTCAAAACTCACCTAGGTCACAAGTGCGAGCCTCCAACACTTGATTAAGCTCTTGGCCAAAGATTTTCCTCAGTTTCCAGGCAACGGTTTGTGACACTATTCCTGAGCAAACAAAGGCATATCTTGGAAATTCGAAACATGGGTTTTTCCAAAACATGCCCATTTAGGTTCCAATAGAACGATTTCCTCAAAATGTGAAGGATCTGAGAGATTTGATCGATTTTTCAAATGAGATTTTCACAGAATTATAGTCGCGGTCACTTTTTGAGATCCGTGAGAAATGGATCTATGTGATCTATTTTGAATTGCATAAATAAGTGTAATTAGAACCTTCAAGGGGGGATCTAAGTCTTGTTATTAGAACACTCTGATATTTTTAATAAACTTTTGTTGTTGGCTTCATATTATCCAGTGTGAGCATTCTGTTGATTCACAAATGATTGAACAATGTAGTTCTGTAGCAGTTCTTGATACATCCACTTTAGCAGCACAACTAAGCCAGGAAGGTCCCCCTGTGTGAGGCAGCGTTGCTTTGTTTTTATTTCAGTGTCACTTAGTTACAACTAGCTTTTATGTTTTGTTAATGCTCTTAATTATTGTTAGTTGCAGTTGATTTGAGTGTGTTTAAATTTACATTTCTTACTGTTTGGTGTGTTTACTTTCCTGGAGTTTCATTTCAATTCTTAGTTTGATGTGATGTATTGATACAGTGAAGGCTATTCATACGAATATTCCGATTGAATAAAGTCTTGATCATTTTCAATTGCAGAAGTCAATAACTAAACTATAAATATATGATTAATTGATTTCGTGATTGCCTTATAACAATTCTTTACATGGAAAGAGGATTTAAAAATGTCCAGAACCACAACTATTTTGAATTAAGTTAGATAGTAATTATTTTTCATAGATTAAATTGTGTTTTCATTTCAATAGATAAAGTTAGAAACTAAGACCTAACATAGACTATGCATTACACTTCACAAGCTTACCAACCCAGATTGATGATTTAAATGTAATGAAATTCTCAAATGATAGAATTGATGGACATTTTCGGCATTGTTGCCGAGGAAGTGTACAAAGAGAATTAGTTTCTCATTTTTAGATGCATATAAAAGTAGATGCACAATGAAAAGAGATGGTAAGATGCAAAGGCGACCTTACTATAATTTTTTTTATGGTATAATAACAAGACACATTCACTATAAGTAGAGTTGTAGTGAATCTCTTTTCATCAAGTCATGATAAGTAGGATGCATGAATAGATTAACTCATGAAAATACCACCTCATGTAAAATGATAACTTGGTGACAACATGGTCTTAGTAGCATGAGGTATTCAAGACATAGTGTGTTTCATTTTTGTAGATTTCATTCAAAAAGTAGTGTGCTTTCATTTTAGTTGATTTCAATTATTTTTGGGTGTTGTAAGAACCCCCATACACTAATCCATTTGTGAGCAGGAACTCTAGACCAGCTGGGAGAACTTAAAGAATGTTCAAGAACCTATTGAGTAAAAGAGAATGTTACTCTAAGAACTTTCTCAAATCCTAACAACAATAGGAAACATATCTGCATCTCGGGAGGAGCAAATCCTGATAGCATTCAAGAACATAATTGCACTTTGGGAAGTGATAAAAGATCAAAAATTCCATGAGCCACATCAAGAAGAAGACTTGGAAGAGATCAAACAATGAAAAACATCTGATGGAGAGCATACATTAGAACCTGAGTTTGAGGGATCTCTAGCATGCCCATCCTCAGATCCTTTATGCATTCAAGAGACCAATCAACAAATATTAGAAGATCTTCAAGATGTGACAAAAGATGACATACATAACCAAGAGAACAATGACTACATTGAAGAATGGTTCTAGGCAGTCATCAAGCCAAAGCACTACTTCACTCTTCAACATTTCTTGGCAACAAATCAAACAGATCAACTGGTTTCTCATATCCTGGCATCTATAAAGGTAGATTTTTCGAAATTGGATACAAGTTTACTTGAGATTGTGTTATGCAAATGGCTCCATTGGAAGTATTCCTATACTTGAAAGAGATTTTTTTTTTCAAGCAAAGTAGGATACAAAATAAACAAAATAGTAAAGATAAAAATAAGTCTAGTTGTGAAAACCAGTTCATTGGCGCATTTGGACATGAATTTTGCTTGAAAATGAGGCAACCGGCAGGAAAAATTCTCAATAAGTTCTGCATGTTGGTTCAATCTATTTATGTTTTTTAAAATTATGGTCCAATAAGTGTCATCAACAGAACATAGTTTCAGATTCAAAATAAACTCTAGACCTTTGAGCATCAACAACAACATCAATATTTGCATTGATCTCTCCATCCATGTAGTATCCCTGCAATGATCATTAGAAGCTAAGGAGCATTTTGATGGTTAGAATGCAAAGGATGAATATTTAGTGATCCGCCTTAGAAGCATGATTTGCCCATTAGATCGAACCTCTTTCCTCAGTCAACAAGCCAACAAAGTACAACCATTTGTGTCCAAGACAAGCAAAATTCCAAGGCGTGTTGGTTGGAACAATTTGTCTATTTCAAGAATTGGTTTCTTTGACGTAAAGTTTGTGAGATGGCCACAAATCTCAAAGTATAGATCGATTTCCCTTACTCTAAATCTGTTTCATTGAATATTTATTTGGGCATTCAACTCTTGTATGAAATAGATATGTGTAGATCAATGCTGAAATTGATACAATAGGTTGTAAACATTAAATGGCACATGCAGTAATAATCTTTTCAACTCTACAGTTCAGATTGCCACATTCAACAAGCAATCTTCACCCTGCTCCAAACCTCACAATGAATTCGATTTGTTGATTTGACATAGCAAGTTCCATGTAGATCAGAATTGCAATCTACTTCCTCATGCATATGTTGTAACTATTTTTATGCTTTGTTACCTACAAGTACAAGAATCAAATGACATGAACGCTGGCATGGATAAGCGTGGTTCTACATATGGAGGTAGTACAAAAAATAATAATTCATTTTTGCAGCAAATTTCTTTTTATTACGTCCTCCTTCATCTCATTTTGTCTCAGTTTCTGAGCAGAATATATGTGCATGCTTACTAGAAAAAATGGTTGCCCGTGTGCTTACTTTTCTTTGTTTGACATGCTTCTCTTACTCAAGCATGATTAGATGAAACATTAAGAGTTTGTAACCAAAACATATAATCAAACATCAGATCTCAGAAGGATGCATGAGGGCATGCATCATCCTTAGTGTGGGGAGAAATAGCATTGAGGTATCGATGTCCTTCTATGGTTCTAGATGCAGGTGGATTTCATTCCATTCAAATCTCCTTTAGACAATCTTTAGCATATTTGTTTTGGCCCAAGCATTCAAGCATCCAATACTCATATTCTTTTTTCAAATCATCATGACAAACAAAGAGTTTTTATAGCAACTACGGAAAGTTAGACTTTTTGTAGCTACAAAACGCTTCTACAACCAACAAACTATTTCCAGAGGCAGTTTTGCCACCTCATTTCCAAGCAAATAAAGATGAATCAGGAAAATCCAAAATATGGGTTTTTTGTAGAATATAATAAGTTGAGTATAAAGTAGGTTGTCTTAAAGAATATGTGAGATAAAGGATGCACAAACATGTTTTAAAGCTGATTTAATAAAAATTACCATAATTTTTATTAATAGTTACAAGCATCTTTCTATCGCTGATTTTTAGCTCTTCATGGTTGTATGCATCTTGAGACAAAATAATGGCTTGGAGATGGTTCCAAATCAGCACCAGAAGCTCATCCACCTATCAACCCAGTTTGAGAGTTCTTCAGGTCAACATAAGAGCAAGGTCCAAGTGTTGGTCAATGCAAAATGCAATGGAAAAGTACATGAGCTAAATCAACGCCAAAAGATCATGTTCTCTTATCCATTATTCTTATTTCAATATCAATTCCAAAACTTTATACAATAATAAACTTGAGGTAAAATCAATATAAACTTTTTAGTTGTTGAAAATTTAGGAAGATGTGATGAATAACCACCTTTTCCAACTTTATAAACCACCTTCTTCTGATATGGTTGTCATCCCACATACTATAACTATTTTCAGTGCTCATACCTTAGCCATTATCATATCACCTTTGTTTTGGTTGAGCCAAGCTATGATTCATTTGCATAATCCCGCCTTCCATAAGATCTCCTTATTGTCTGTCTTGGTCATAATGACATGCAAAATAGAAGGTTGTTTTTCTAAACTCTCACCACATCATTGTTTAAACTTTGTCTCCTTGCTACTGGGTTATTTCATGAGTACATATTTATTTTTCTTAAAAAAACTCATTGATGATTTTATGATGAATGGTTTTATAGGGCTGGAAAACACATTGAAATTTTCAAATTTTTTCACTTGGCTTGTAACAACCACATATTTGTTGAGTTTGGTTGTTGATGAGTTGTTTTCAAGNAGGTAAAATCAATATAAACTTTTTAGTTGTTGAAAATTTAGGAAGATGTGATGAATAACCACCTTTTCCAACTTTATAAACCACCTTCTTCTGATATGGTTGTCATCCCACATACTATAACTATTTTCAGTGCTCATACCTTAGCCATTATCATATCACCTTTGTTTTGGTTGAGCCAAGCTATGATTCATTTGCATAATCCCGCCTTCCATAAGATCTCCTTATTGTCTGTCTTGGTCATAATGACATGCAAAATAGAAGGTTGTTTTTCTAAACTCTCACCACATCATTGTTTAAACTTTGTCTCCTTGCTACTGGGTTATTTCATGAGTACATATTTATTTTTCTTAAAAAAACTCATTGATGATTTTATGATGAATGGTTTTATAGGGCTGGAAAACACATTGAAATTTTCAAATTTTTTCACTTGGCTTGTAACAACCACATATTTGTTGAGTTTGGTTGTTGATGAGTTGTTTTCAAGTTTTGGAAGAGCCAAATTTTAAGGTAGTTTGATTTTGAAGGAGGAGAAGTCTTCAACAGTGGTAAAAATGATACTCTCTAAGAAACCATGGGAAATACTTCATTTTAAAAGAGAAGTGATAATTTTGGAGATGACAAAACATAGAGTAAATGAGCTATAAAAAGTCCTCAGTAAAGCAGTAATACTATATTTTCAAAGAAGTGAAGTCTTGTTTTCAAGAAAAGAGATACTTTACTACTTAGTTCATCAAAGAAAATAATATTTGAATTTTGAAGTGAAAATTGTGAGAAGAAAGTGCTTTGTTTCAAAAGAAAAAATGTCTTGATTATATGCCCCGTGAGGAAAATGCCCCGTTTTCAAAAAGAAATGATGCTTGTGTATTCAAGTGAATTAATACCCTATTTTTGAGAAGAGAAAAACTCTTGCTTTCAAGAAGGTTGAATGCTCTGATTTCAAGGAGATATATGTTTTATTTTCAAAGAGATGATAGTGTACAAGACTGTTGTGTTGCAATGAAAAATATCATCCACAAGATTGTTGTGTTGCAATGAAATTTGTCACCTACATGACTGCTCTATGTTCACTTATGTTCTAAAAAAGGAAATGTCATCTACATGAGTATAAATGTACTAACAAAATGCTCATTCAAATTCTAGTTGTTAAGGTATGAAATACATGTTTAATGGAGTGGAACATGTTATCCCCATTTTGTGGTATAACTAAGGAGATGATGTCTCGAGGCCCTCAGGTTTCAGATATGGAGTGTCGAGAGGCTACATGACAAACAATGTCCACTTGCACATACGAAAGCCCGCTCTATCACCACATTCTCATCCATTGTTAGCGCATCCACCACACTAGCTAGCTTATGGAAGGCAGATGGGTCTTGCTCCATGCAGTACAAGTTAGATATTGTGGTAGGTAATCACCCTACTCTTTAATTCATTTAAACATGTTGTATTTAAGCTACTTTTGATTATAGAATGCCTACTTGGTCATTATGCTTTTGACCCTGTTTCACCTTGGCGAGTGTCACAAATTTCCTAGTAAGTGGCCAACCTTTAGGGAAGGTTTGCAATTGGGGGTCCCTTGAGAAGTTATCGTACCATTCCCTACCATACTTATCACTTTCCGCTCATTAGATTCTCATCGTACTGCGCTCTTCTAGGCCCGTTGACTTTAGTGACCCAAGAAGGGCATGTACCTCATTTCATGGGAAGAAGGGGCTGAGAGGGATTGTTGTTGGATAAAAAGATAAAAGCCTAGATATAGACCTTCCATATGCTTCACCCAAGGATCCATGAGAAAGAAATGAAACACTTCTTTGTAATAAATGGGGGACCCACAAGAAATAAATGACAATGAATGCTTAAGGGGTTAGTTGGAGGATGGGAGGTCTAATCACGAGCCGACCTATCATGATCATGGGTACTTAGTGGTATGAAATTACCATCATCTGGTCACCAAGCCAGGGTAGTGGCTCTCAATTGCATAACTGAGAGAAAGGGGGTCTCATCATGAGCCGACCTTCTCATTTCTGCGAGGTATTTGTGAATGAAATTGTCATTATTTGGACACCTAGCCAGGACAGTGGCCTTCAACTCATTCCTTAAAACATGAAAAAAATAAAGAATGGCAAGAATATGGGATTGGAAAAAGTGCATTGCAAACGAAGGTGCCACACACCCTCTACAAAGGCACCCATAATGAGATAATACGAGCCCTTGTATCTCATGAAACTCATCGGTCTATGAAGTATAAACCCCTTCCATCTCATCATACACTACATAACTTTGAAATACCATCCTCAAGAGCATCCCCTACTTGAGGGTTTTGGTCTACCCAATAGGACCTTTATGACACCCCTCCCATACTTAAGCTTGGTCAATTGTATAGGGTTTTTGAGCATTTGTTTAATTTGATGAGGTAGTTTTGATGAACATGTTTAGGTGCCTTTCTTATTAGATGTGGTTTACACTTGTCATGATATCTTTGATTTGATATCTTTGGAGGGCATACCCTTTTGTTTTGCAAGATCTTGCTTGGTGGCCAGTCTTGGGAGAATAAGCCTAGCTTTGGCTTCCATGGGGCAAGGAGCCCATAGGTTGGATGTTATAGGCCTGCACATTGGACCACAAAGAGATGCCTTTGGAGGCTTACTTAACATCATGGAGGATCTTATCCAGCCCCTAGTAGCCTAACGACTTTCTTAGGAGAGGAAAAACATCATCTTTTGAGGGTTGATGTCATGCTTGAGGGGGTTTGATGGTGATGCAGTTATTGAAAATTGACACTTGGCATATATTGACCAGAGGAGGCATGGATTGACCCTAACGCATGATGAGGAGGCTCAAGGAGCCCCAACAACCTCCATTCTCTTCTCCAACGACTTGCTCAAAGTGCCAAAACATCCCCTAAAGGGGTGACATCATCTTCTTTTTAGGGTTTCTAATGTGTTAAAGTGAATTTTAAATGAATTATTTGGTTAAAGGGGTAAGAGAAGGGTTGTTGATCCCTTATATTATGTTTTACCCTTTGAATGTGGACAAACTATGTGTTAGAATTTTTGTATAAAAAGAGATCACGTGAATCTCTTTTCATAACATAGCTCTCCCTTGTGGAGAAGGATACTTGGCTGAAATTTGCGCCCTATTTGGGCATTTCTCATTGTCTCTTGGTTGCTACTTTGTTGTAATGGTTTTACTTTGGCTATTGGATGGATGGATGATGTGTTATCTCTAGTGGAGAATTATTTCTTGCTTTATGGTGGATTTGCTTGGTTAAAAATAGGTTTATCTTGTTAATGCTTGGACTAGGTAAGGGGTCTTTGTTGCTATTACTTCTTTTCTTGGTTTCAAGGTTAATTTGCTTAAGATTTTGGGGAGTATAAGTGCATACAACCCCACTAAGTCCATTGTAATTGTCTTGAAATACTTTATTGCATAAGGAAATACTAGGAGTAAAAGGGTTTACACCCTCCTAGGGTTTTTCCTAGCTAGCTTAGCTTGCCTTGGGGAGTAAAATGACTTACACCCCCAATGAAGTAGCTCACCTGTCTCTTTAATTTTGAGACTGCACAACCCAATACTTAAAGGCACTAATCTTCTTTGCATTGGAGAAATAAAATCATTGCATTGGTATACGTGAAAACACGATATTTTGAGATTGTCTAAATTGGAATCTTTTATACGTGATCTAAGCTTCCTAAGGCCACAAGGGAATTTTGATTGGTCAATGATATCTTATTGCTGTTATAAAATTTATTCTACAACCATTAGGGCTGCAACAAACTCATTTAACTTTTTTCTCTTACTCACTATTCATCTGTAAAAAATTATGAAGAAGCTGCCATAATAATCTACTAATCATTGTGCATCTTTTGGGTGGATTACTTGGTATTTTTGGTGGTTGAATCTTGCTGCTGTAGCAATTGTTTGCTACAGCCATAAGGCTGCTACAATAATTATCTGAAAACACTATATAACAGCCCTCTTTTACTGTTAAAGTTTGTGCTTGAATATTAGAAAGTTATCTATCGGTTTAGTGCTTCATTGTCGAATAATTATTTGATAATTTTGATGGTTAATTCTGCAGTAACTAGCTATTGTTCTTACTGATATATATTTATGTTTACTTCTGCAATTAGGGACATCAAACTTAACTTGCTGGTCCACCTAACATATACTATGTACAATTGTTTTTTCTTGTGTCTCGGGCAGGTACAAACACTCTCATCAGATACCCAAGGGCTTGGAAACTTTAAACCTCTCCCAAGACTCATTCTCAAGCCTTCTTCCATCTAGTAACTTGATCTATAGGGGATTCCATTCACACATTTCACTTTCCATCTCATTTTCCCTCTAGGGTCATCGAGATTCCCCCCTTGAGGTGATTCTATCATCTCTAAAGTGATGAGAACACTTGCCTAAGGTGACAGTGGGTAGGTGCTCTCAAAGTTGTCACCATTTTGGTGGTTGGGTCAGGATTTTCCCAACCTACAACTTGTGCGATAACAAAACCTACAGGGAAAAACCAAGTACACTTACAACCAATACAAGAATGAGTGTTACAATGGTCACCTACAACAAGATGAATGGCCACTTTAAAAAAATTATGATGAAATCAAGGTTGAAATCTTGTCTTATCCAAGCCAAAGTTCAAAGTAAAATCCAAGTTGACATGGATATTAATAACAAAGTTGAATCAAGCTGAGCATGTTATCATTAATACAAGTTGAACATTATCATTATTTGTATGAGTTTCAAGAACAACAATCATCCATTTTTTATTATATATGAGCCCAATGTGCCTTTCATATGAAATTGATTTACTCGCTAAGAAAAAGAGAGCAAAGGTGGATACCATGACCAAATTTGGTGAGCTAAGGTAAGTGGTTTTGACTCCAAATTATTGTAAAAACAAAGTTTGATATTGAAGGTGGATGCATAAAAAAGCCAGAGCTCATATTTTATTTCTCTTTGCACTCAAAACCCATATTATAACTTTAGTATTTGTTCAGAAGTTGTGCATGCATTGAAACTATGGAATGAGTATCTTGTCAAAGTTTAAAACCTCTCAATAGAACTCAAGCAACGAGTGATCCATTGATTTATCCACCAAGTCTTGAATTGAGCAAAGTATCAGAGGTCGAAATCATGATTAATACAAAAAACAGGTTAGAGTTAAAATATGTGGTATCAAAAGGGCAAATGGTTTTGAATTACAACAAATCTTTAAATCAGAAAAATAATCTCAAGTAAAGAAAGTCTCAAAATATAGAGTTTGAGTCAAGAAAGTAATCTCTTTGGGTCATTTTGTCAAGTTTTTAAGAGCAATATAGAGCAGAGAAAGGGCAGTCACATGATATTAAGTGAGGGTTTTAAAGTATTTTTTTTTGAAGCAAGGTTCTTAGGCATGCTCTAAAATTCCACTTCTCAGGATGTTAATGAAACATAGCAAACATATCTAGTATATTCTACTTTGTTTGCATGAGGACATGCAAAATCTCAAGTGTGGGGGAGATGTTGGGTTGCTGATTTGTTACAATTTTACCATCACAATCACCCATTTATCCATTTGTGTCATTCCTTCACCCATTGATCACCCCATTTACTGCAATTTCATGTAGAAACACCATTATACATCTCTGTATGCTTTTGTGGTTAATTATCATGTATTTCCTTTATTTTTGATGAATTAATTAGGATTATATGTTGGTTTTACTAATGACGGTTTGTGAGTTCAATTTTTGTAGTTAGAAATTAGTTTCAGTAGCCACCTCCATGATCGAGATATCATTGCAGCTCCACAAGAAAATCTATCACATGGGTTTTGTCACTAGGATCTCCAATATGGATGTATGTTGCTCAATACTCACCCAGGTCACACGTGCAAGCCTCCAACACTTGATTAAGCTTTTGGTCAAAGATTTTTGTCAGTTTCTAGGCAGTGGTTTTGTGACACTATTTTTGAGTAAACAAAGGCATATCTTGGAAATCCGAGACATGGGATTTTTCCGGAACATAGCCATTTATCTTCACTAGGACAATTTCCTCAAAATGTGAAGGATCCAAGAGATTTGTTCGATTTTTCAAATCAGATTTTCACAGAATTATAGTTGCGACCAATTTTTGAGATCCCTGAGAAATGGATCTATGTGATCTACTTTGCATTGTATAAACTAGTGTAATCAAAACCTTTAAGGGGGGATCTAAATCTTGTTATTAGAATACTCTGATATTTTTAATAAACGCTTATTGTTGGCTTCATATTCTCTAGTGTGAGCATTTTGATAGTTCATGGATGATTGAATAGTGTAGTTTTGTAGCATATCTTGATATATCTTCTTTAGCAAGGAAGCTAAGCTAGGAAGGGCCCCATGTGTGAGGAAACATTGTTCTCTTTTTATTTCAGTGTCACTTAGTGACAACTAGATTTTATGTTTTGTTAATGCTTTCAGTTCTTGTAAGTTTTAGTTGATTTGAGTGTGTTTTTATTTACATTGCTTACTGTTTCGCGTGTTTACTTGCCTTCAGTTTGATTTCAATTCTCAGTTTGATGTGATGTATCGATACAGTGAAGACTATTCATACGAATCTTTCGATTGAATAAAGTCTTGATCATTTTCAATTCCAGAAGTCAATAGCTAAACTATAAATATATGATTAATTGATTTTGTGATTGTCTTACAACAATTCTTTACATGGTAAGATGATTTTAAAATGTCTAGAACCACAACTGTATTGAATTAAGTTAGATAGTAATTCATTTTAATATATTAAATTGTGTTTTCTTTCAATAGATAAAGTTATAAACTAAGGCATAACATATACTGTGCATTACACTTCACAAGCTTAACAACCCGGATTGATGATTTAAATGTAACAAAATTCTTCAACGATATGCTCATTATAACTCATTGATGTCGTTAAAAACATTAAATTAGCCAACAAATTTTATGACTAAAGGTTCTTTTTTAAATTTTGGGTGATCACGAAGAATGACGAAATTATATCAATTGCTTAGAAATTCCTTGATGGGATTAATGATTTATCGTGGTGGCACACATTTCATCAATTATATCATTGCACAAACTTTATCACCTCACTTAAATGATTAATCATAATGTTAATTTCTCACGAGAACCTTACTTTACTGCTTTATCTAATGTATGTACATAAGAAGAACATTTAGTTGTGTGGAGCATTTTTTAAAACATTTTTATGGTATGGTTAAGTTCCACATTTTTAAGCAACAATGAAATTTGAAATGGTCAAATTTATAATTATAAACATTTAAAGGTTTATGTGCTTAGTTGAGGATATTAAGGTGATTGCTTTAAGTAGTTGTATTTTACTTTAAAAACCTTAATTAACATATATCATCAACTCATGAAACTTTTTTTTCAACATGAAATGTCGCAGAAAACTCACCAATACTTCCCCACTTTGTGGATGGTATGGATGCTAAAGAATCTCTAGATCTTGGTCCTCAGCTCGAAAAGAAGAGATGCTACAAGACCGTTGTAAAGGCCGCAATGTTAGGGTTTTGTTCCCATGGAGGCGTAGAAATTACCAGCTTTTAAAGGTTTATTTTATCGAAGATTATGGACCAGAGAATCGAGCCTAGGGATCAATGGAT
>ML826269.1:23581-38619 GCA_009831015.1 Picea engelmannii
TGCCATCTTTACATCCACAACTAAAAGAGCATTAAGACAAGCATTCTTTGCCTCTTTAGCTATTCATTTGATTTCTTCAAGATTGTTTTCCCAGGATTTTAAGGCTATTTCTCCTTTCAGCTGCTCAATTTCTGAAAAGGGAACAAACTCTGGTATATTGAGATTTTCCTCCACACTATGAGTTCCTGAAATTTGGATATAGCAATAACATATTCTTTTTCTTTGTCATCAATAATTTGCAATGAACTATTGATAACATGATAATGCTTTTGGCTAATATCCAAACATTCATAAAAAAATCTGTTGAACTATCTGCAATTCTTCATTGATTTATGATGCTTGTTTCTTAAAAGCAGAGATGTCAATCATTGTACTTTCAATTGTAGTTATTTGGGCTTGCAATTGACTTATGAATGTATCTCTCTAGGAAATAGTGTTCTTACTTAAGTGTTGCTCTTGAAGACTTACGTTCAATTTCTCCTCTAACTGTTTGATCTGCTGGTCAAAACCATATTTGACCTAAGTTAGTTCAGAATTGATTTTCTCCCCGACAATTACCCCAGTTTGTCTCAAATCATTTTGCAATTGCTCAATTATAATTTTTTTTTGTTCAAGTTGATTTTGTTCTCTTTAAACTTTAAATGCTTCAAAACTTTGGGACTCTGGAGCTTCGTCATTTTGAGAGTTTGCAATAGAAATGTTTAAAGTTATCCTGAAAGTCGAAGTTGAGAAGTGATTACTTATCGTTAATTACGCCAAATAAATCATGTTTTAACCTTTAATCTCCGAGGCTTTAGTACTTCGACACTTCGACACTTCTTAGATTTGTTGATAATTTGATCATTCAGAGGACAATCTCTCGGAGTGATGTGGAAAGATGACATCACATATGATGAAGTGTCATGAGAACATGAGTGACATGTGTCACCATGAATCACACAAATTGCGTGGCCAAGAATACCCAAAATGAGTGCCATGTGTAAAGAATGTCAGGTGGCATAGGACACATCAGTTGAGTACTTTGCTTAATAAAAAAAAATTCTGGAAATTCAGATCTTTGGAGCTTCGCGACTTCGGGGTTTTTAGGACCTTTAAACATTTGAGCTTAGAGCGCTGAAGCACGAAGTCTTGAAGTGAAACTTCAAATAGGAATTATACCGTTGATTAAGCATTTCACAATTTTGAATCTTCGAACTCCCGCGAACCATAGATTTCGATAAGTGTCAGGTTTAATGACCGATGCTTGATCTGCCCTGTCAAAACGTAACATAAATTTTATTAGTATAAAAAATGATAATTCTAAAGTTAAAATTTGTAAAAGACAAATAAAAAAGAATTCAAAATTTGGATTTTTATTTGAATTTTTTTTATTTAGGTTCTAACATAGGCTCCATTTGGGGATTGTGGCTCCCCGCGAGGCACGAAAGAACAATAGACCAGATTTCATTATTGGGTAAATGGAGTCATTATTGCTTTTTATTGATCTAAATATTTTCTTTCTTTTTAGAAATTTAATACTATATAGAAGTAATAAAAATAACCATATCTAGAAATTTACAACACACTTAGTGATCAATCTCAAGTCATGCTAATAAGAGTTTTCTTTCTTAAAATTTACTCAAGAATTATCCAGGATAATCAAAGTAAATTTAACTAGAATATGAGACTTTAATTGACATTGTTTTCTCTCAAGGTTATAAAGATACAATGTGTATTTCATTAAGGAAACTTAATTAGGTCAGGATATAAGTATCATTGAAAAAGAACTAAATAACATAGTATATAATGAAGATATGTAAGACAACCTCACATATTTCATAGACATTGCTTCATTGCCAACATGCCTGTTTAGTACCTCGATGAATTTATCTATATCTCCCAAATTGAATTTCCTTTCACCACTTCAAAAACAAGCTTTCATTTTGTTGAGATGTGGGCAATCAATTTGTGAATTTCCTTTCACCATTTGTCTTATTTAATTTTATTAATTTAAAGTGGGGGAAATCAATTGTATCTAGGACACAAGGGGTGACATCCATTTTTGATCTGGTGTAAAATTGGTTTGTCTACAGTTTTAAGAATACTCTGAAATTAGTTTTCTTTCAATTCTAAGTATACCTTCACCTATAGGTAAATTCTATTAGGGAAGAATTTATTTGTTTTTAGGGATGAACCTTGAGAAAATTCATCAGCTATAATATAATATCAAAGCTAAATTTATGAGGATTAGCCTAGATATACTTTTCAATTAGAATCAAGAAATGGGTAAAATATTTGCTAGACTTGTTTAAAAGGTATGCTTTAATTTTCTAGCATTGGCTAATTTTATCATTTCTATAAAGACTAATATGATCGAATAAGAAAGAGAACTTTATTTGTCGGTAAGACTAAAGTTAGAGGTGACAGATGTATCAGAAGTTCACATTAGATCTGATGGACGGAAGATACTTCACACAAATTTCTCTGTCAAGACTAGACTCCTTCTTCTATCTATTCGACAACAATCTTCCTACCTTTCTGCATTTTTCTTATGATTATTCTCTCAGTTTCGTACTAGTGATGATAATAGACCCAATAAAAATGGTGTTACAAATCTCCTCTTCGCCGACTCTCCAATCTTCTCAATCAATAATGAGGCTATCTTTCAATTCATGGGAATTATCCCTCATATTTGTTATGAAAAGGTTTACGTACTTAACAAAATAGTAAGGAGAGGAAAGAGAAGTATTCACCTGATTTCCTTTGAAGTTTTAAAGAAGAATTGAGTCTATTCATCACCTTATTCCAGAGAATCCGAAAGAAAGGAGAAGATGAGTCGCAACCATGATGATTGTGAGTGTTTCAACTATGCAATTTGTACTCTTCAAGAAAAGCTTCAGGAGCAATAAAAAACAATCCAAGAGCTCTGAGCTTTGAATTATCAGCTTCACCAGCGGATCCAATCACATGAAATGCAACATCGTGAAGAATTGACGATGATAATGAGAGTTGCGAGTCAAAACATAATGCATTTAAGCTTACATCACCGACAGTTAAGACAATTACAACAGTTGCCCCCAACCTAGGGGTAACTAAGGAGACTATGTCTCGAGGCCCACAAGTTGTAGACATGGAGTGCTGAGAGCCATATGGATCAACCATAGCCCTGGAGGGGCCCTTCTTTTCACTGATGCATCCTACACATCGCCAACAGTAGCATCCACCACACCGACCTAGTTCCTACAAGAAAATGGGTCTTTCTCCATGAGGTAATGAGTTCAAGTATCACGGTACATATCACTCTGATATTTGAAGCATTTGAACATGTTGCAAAGGATCTTTCTTTATTTCAGAACATTTTCTTGGAATTTATGCTCTTTGCCTTATTTAAACCTGAGAGGGGTGTCATTGCGTCCTAGTAAGTTGGTTTCCATTTTTATTATATACTCTTCTGTTAGTCTTACCCTAAGATATTGACTCTGGTTCAGATTTAGTAAGCTTCCCAACAAATGCCCTATAAAACTATCGGCCCCCCTGGTAAACTAGAAGGAAACACAATACACAGGGTGTACTACATATTCTCACTCGACATATCTCTATGGGTGTGATCCAGGTGGATATCGGTGGCCTCCCACCTTTTCCAGCTAGTTCAAAACATTTTTCTGGCAATTTTGGTAATTTACTATTTTTAGCATTTTTTCACTTTCGGAGCCGTTTTTAGGCCCTAGATGATGTTTTTTTGGAAAATAGGGAGTAATATAAAAGTTTCTTCAATATTTCCCCTAAAATCAATCTCCTCGACGATACCTTTCCAACGGGCTATCATATGCCTAAAACGAAGATCGTATGCAAAAGTTACGACCCTGAGAAGTTGATGTACTAACTTACCCAAACGAGGCCCACATGACTTTTGGCGCTTCATCTCCTAGGGTTAGGTTTTTGGATGTATAGGGTTTTAGAAATTCCTATTTATTGTAAAAAGGACTTCAGAGCCTCATTGTAATCATCTTCTTTCGAATGAGCGCAACCGTCAAATCTCTTCTCATAGATAAACCCCCACCATTCTAGCAAGTTTGTTTCCGCTGCATTTTACAATTTCGGCTTATTTCCTTATTGAATAGAAAACCAGTTTTACTGTATCTTTATTATTTTGTGTTAAGAACCTGTTAATAATCTGTAGTCATTTCGTTCTGTTCATAAAATCTGGATCATTGGTATCAGAGCGGTTTGCTCCTTGTCGTCTTAATGCATGTCCCCAATGAGGTCGGAGTACAAAGAGTTGGGTCTTGAGCTTGTTTCTCGTGAAAACAAAAGCTCTCACTCACCCAAGAAACCTCTCATGGCAGGAGGAAAGAAAGATGACGGGGCAGGAGATCCTTTGAAACTGTTGATTGAGGAATCCCTCACGCAACAAAGGAACGAGATGATGAATAGTTTTGCGCAAATCCTTCGGCAAATACCAACATGCGACACATCTTCTTCGAGCGGAGGCTCCACCCCCTTCAAGGTACAAATAAACTTTGATATTCCTATATTTGAAGGTCAGATAGACACAGATGTTGTAGACAAGTGGTTGAATCTACTAGAAGGGTATTTTTCTGTCCATAACTTTTTGAATAGAGAAAATATTACTTTTGTGCTCCTCAAAGCCGTTCCCCATGTCAAAGATTGGTGGGAAAATTTCTGTGAGAAAAATGAAACAGAGGAACCCTCATTATTTACAGTCATGACCACCCGAGAATCCTTCAGGGATGTTATTAAGGAATAATACTACCATGTTGGAAGTTATGACGACTTGTATACCAAATGGACCACATTGCGGCAAGAAAGAGACCAAGCAGTCCCAGATTTTACAAATATCTTCCATACCTTGCATACCAAGCTGGGTATCAAATATTCAAAGCGACATTTGCTGCTCAAGTATCGCGATGCTCTGCATAGATACATCCAGACCAAAATGGAATTTCTATACATCTCATCTTTGGGCGCGACCTACCGATATGCCGTCAAAATCGAGCAGAAGCTCAAACAAAAGACACGGTAATTTGGCCTGGGAACCCCTCACAAAAAAATCCAGGAAAGGGCGGCCCCAACCCACAGAACAAAGGAAAAATAAAATATTGACAGTATCAGGACAACCAGTCCAAGCCGCAAGCAAAGAAGGACACCAAAAATACAAAGAAAGATATTGAGAAGTGGTGTGACTTCCATAAGAGCCCTTGGCATAACACTGCTGACTGCCGCTCAAAGCAGTCGCTGGTGGCCGAAGTGAAAGCCTCTGAATCAGATGCGGGTTCTGACTCTAAGACAGAACTAGAAAGGGGAAGACAGATCATTGACACGGAACCCAGTGCCACCTTTGCTACCACCAAGCTCCATCCCGGTGAACCAGATGAGCCAGAAGAAGGAGAGCGCCTCTTCCATTCACAGATGTGAGTAAAAGGCACCCTACTACACTTCATCATTGATAGCAGTAGCCAGAAGAAGAACATCACAATAGAGGCCATTGCCAAGCTCTTCTTTGAACGATTCTGGGTACATTTTGGAATCCCACAAACCATTGTCTCAGATCAGGACAGTCGATTTCTCAGTGCATTCTGGTCGAGCCTTTGGTCACTGTTGGACACCAAGATCACCAAATCCATGACCTTCCACCCCCAGACAGATGGCCAAACCGAGGTTGTAAATCAAATGATTGTGCATATCCTTCGCAAGTATAATTCAAAGCACCCTCACACATGGGATGAGAGCCTTCCCTATGTCCATCATAGCTACAATTGAGCCCTTCATATCTCAACCGACCACAAACCCTTTCAGGTGGGGTTGAGATTCTAACCATTGGGTCCCATAGATGTTGCACTTCCTCTTGCAGTCAGCTCAACCGACTCATCTCTTGCTCCAACTGAAGCTAACAAAGCCACGCGGTTCATTGAGCAGATCCAACACATCCGCCAACAGGTTCAGGATATCTTACAGAAGTCCAATGACAAGTACAAGTAGTGCCATGATCAACATCGGGTGCCACATAAGTTTCAGGTGGGCGATAAAGTTTGGTTGCACTTGCAGAAAGAACGCTTTACAGGACCCCATCAGAAGCTTCACCCACCCCATTATGGGCTGTACAACATCACCAAGGCCATGGGGGATAATGCTTTTGAGCTCAACATTCCTCCTTTCCTTGGCCTGCACCCAGTGTTCAACGTGGATCTCCTTCGCCCTTATTTTCCACCATTATTGGACACCTCAGAAGTAACAGAACAACTGACACCAGTAGAGCTCAATCCCGACTGCATACACCAAGAATCCTATTATCATATTTTGGACACACAGATCAAGGGCACTCGATAGAAAAGGATCTAGTTTTATCGAGTCGTCAAAGCATGGCAACTCCTACACCAAGGCAAGTGGCTCACACAGGGCCAAATTCAACATAATTTTTTTCATTTGATGGGGGAACTCAACGAAATGGATACCATTGATTCCTAAGGAGGGAGGATTGATCTAGGTGGATATCGGTGGCCACCCACCTTTTCCAACTAGCTCAAAACAATTTTTTGGCAATTTTGGTAATTTACTATTTTTAGTAGTTTTTCACTTCCAGAGTTGTTTTGAAGCCCTAAACGATTTTTTTTTGGGAAAACAGGGAGCAATATATAAGTTCCTTCGATGTTTCCCATAAAATGAATCTCCTCTATGATTACTTTCCAATGGGCTATCATACACCTAAAACTGAGATCATATGCAAAAGTTACAACCTCGAGAAGTTGATGTACTAACTTACCCAAACGGGGCCCACATGATTTTTGGCGCTTCATCTCCTATGGTTAGGTTTTTGGATGTATAGGGTTTTTGGCATTCCTGTTTATTGTAGAAAGGCCTTCAGAGCCTCATTGTAATCATCTTCTTTCAAATGAGTGCAACCGTCACATCTCTTCTCAGAGATAAGCTGCCACCATTCTAGCAAGCTTGTTTCCGCTCCATTTTACAGTTTCAACTTATTTCCTTATTGAATAGAAAACCAATTTTGCTGTATCTCTGTTATTTTGTGTTAAGCACATGTTAATAATTTGTATTCATTTCATTCTGTTCATAAAATCTGGATCAGGGTGGCTGCAATACTCAGGTGTTTGCAACCCGAGACTGACCAAGATTTGTGGTTGTGCGCCGTAAACTTTATCCAGTCCATATAACATCTGGTTATAACATTCATTCTATGCATGCATGTGGAATACCGGATCTACTTTGTTACTTCATTCATATAATATTCCTCAACTAATCAGACATAAAGATGCATTCATTCATTCACATAACACAGTATTACCGTGGTTCACCCCCCCTTGGGCTACGTCCACAAAGATCTCGCTGTCAAGATTTTATTATAGTTTAGAAACATATCATGTCATGCGTGGTTACAATATTAGTTCCTCCTCTCTCCCACATGCTCCTTGATCCCTGTGAGGCCGACTCAATCGCACCAGGCTCCTCAGCCTGTGATCTAACCCTCAGGATTGAGTCACTCACTCCTTCTCTAGCTCACTAGCTTAATGACTCATACAGTTCTTACAATTCTCTTCCTCTCTGTCGGGACTTCCTCCTCCCTCCATATATCCTCTCTATCTCCTTCTCACTGTCCCGCTGACATTTCTTAAGTACTACCTATTTATATCCTCGGCTCACCATCCATTACAATGCATAACAAAAACCCTAACCCTAGCATCGTTAGGTCTTCCTTGCATGCGCGCTTCGCCTGCTTCTCTTACATGTGTTGCTTTTCCTTCCACCTGTCTTCTACATGCTTTTCCTCCAAAAATAATCTTTCTTCCTAGCTAGGCCTACATCCAATAGGCCCCCAACACTGACATGTGGCTCGTCTCGAGCCACTTAAATCTTATGCACCTCTTCGATCTCTCCTGCGAGAGCTTGGAACTCTTCTATGAGTTCCTTTTCTTGTGTTTGAGCACGCGTGGTATTCTCCCTAAGTGTGTCCAATAACTGTACTAAAATATTGTCGTTGATCATCTCTGTGCACTCTTTCTGAGTTTGTGCCAAGTTCTTCATTGCATCTTTTGCTGACGCAATGACCTCTACTGCCCACTCTTAGAGCGGTTCCATTTGAGCTTGGCGCTCCTTCTTCTATGTTTGCACGACTATGAGTTCTGCCTACATCTTGTTCATATCCCGTGCTCCTTTGATGCGTTCCATGATCGACATTGTCTTCTTCCTCTACTTGAGGTCTTGGATGGATGCGCTTATCCTTTCTTCCTCCTGGTCCCACTGCTAGACCTGTTGATCCTCTTCCAACTTCATCCATAGCTGTGCTGCCTTCTCGAACAAGTCGGCCGTCGTGTGGACTTGTCGCTCCATCTCCTTTATCTACGCTGTTGCTTCCTACTTCCTCTGCTCCTTCACCTCTGGCAGAGTGGTAGGTATGAGCTTCTCCCGAAGGTGCTCGATCTCCTGCTTGTAATGATCGATTGTCTGCATAATCTAATCAATCTTTTGCATCAATGTGATCTCTTATGTCTGCGTGCTCTTTGGAATTTTCTTATATGCTACCGCCAATCCTTGCTCCAGCCTATCTGTGTAGTCCTTCTCCTCTTTGGTTTCAAGCTTGACCTGCTCGAGTACCAATTCCAACTCGTCTCGACTTTCCTTTGTATGTTACAATTCCGTTGCATTTGTGCATGCGCTTGACTGTACCTCCTACGCGACGTTGACTTGTAGTTTATACAAGGCCTTGGTTGGTATCTGCGTCATTACAAACTGTATTTGAGCCAAATCCTTCAAGGGTGTCTTCCCCATGATTTCATCCATGTGCAACATGTTGGGTGTGACATCAAATGTAGAGCTTGGCTGTGTTGTCGTCTGGATCCTATCTTGCTCACTCGATCCAGCCTCAACTCCTATCTATGATGCTACTAAAACTGATTCTATTCCTCTGTCAACCCTCCGTGTTTCTCTGATTTTCTCGAGGATTTGCCAAGTCATCATGCATCCTATCCCTTTGGTGTTGAGCTTCGTCAAAGTCTTTCATTGTACAATCCTAGACCTTCTGGGCTACGAGGTCCGCGTCATCCTCTGTGATCGTGTATTCTGGTGGTATTCTGTGCACCTTAGCTTTCTTGCACACACCACCTGTTTTTATGACTGACCTCTTGGTTTGGCGTTGCTCCTATTGAGTAGCACTTGATGTGGTTCACTGTGTTGTCTCAGTCTGTTTCCCCTATTCCTATGGTGCCTAGGTGTTATTCTTCTTCCTCGCTTGGGTGGCTTTCTTGGACCTAACCCCTTTCTTTTTTTTGCGCCTGGGTCTGACCTGTCCTTGGCTTCTTGGGCATCGTTATATCTTCTACTACTGTCTGTTCCTGCCCTTCCTCCGCCTCTGTATCTGCGAGCATCTCTTGATTCAAGATTGGAATCCTCCAGTCCTCATTCCAATCCTTGATGGCCATCTCTATGTCCTCCTCCTTGATGCAGTAGCGCAATTGTAGCTGTTAGCGTCATAAGTCACTCCTGGATTGTAGCAGGAGCAGAGCCCGACGCCCATCAATTTATGTCACGATTGTTTATACAAAGGGGTGATCGAATGGAAGTTAACTCAAAACAATGTTGTTCTAACTCTAAAACTAGGTCAGGCATGCATGGGCACGTGAGGTCTTAGATAAACTTCAGACAGTGAGTTGTAGTAAGGGTGAGTAGGGGGAAGACTTGTATAAGAGAACTGCAAAGGTATGTTGTAAACATCAGATTTCTAACAGACTGTAGAAGAAAACATCTAAACGCAATATCTTCTTACGTTTAAACGCAGAAAACCGAAGAATACAACAATGCAAAAATAAATCTTTTACCGTAACATAATTGCAATAATTCATGTGAATCTGTCAATCATGAACTCCCTCGGCATGAGATGAAAACTAGATGGGGTAAGAAAACTGTCTGTCATTAAACAAGAAATCTTACATGCAGATGCATAACTAGAGAACTAGAGTGTCTGTTAAAACTTTACAATCGAGAGCTTCGCTCTACCATCGATTCCCTCAAAAATATCAAAACAAAGTATATATACTCCTAAACATTTTCCCATCAGAGGCCTCCTAGACTTTCAGGATGAGGCGTCCCTTCAATCAAATTTGGCCTGCACTCCTCTGTCATATTCCACCTTAATGCTGCATGGCTTGCGCTAGGGGGTAGCTGAGACCCTTAAGTGTTGAATTAGTGTGCGCAGGCTTCCCTGGTGAGTCAAGGACTCGTCATGGCTTTTGTGGAAAGAATCAGTACAAGGGAACATCTCGGGCAGACTTCCTGCCGGGACATCCATACCTTGCAATTAACAAGTGAGGTGAGGTTTCAACCACCCTCTCTCTTCTTCATTTACTTCGAGCGGGTATCAGAGTTGAGATCAAGTTGAACTGGTACCTAGAGAATGCGGTGATCCCTTCTGTAGCTATACTCGGTGTTTCATCCCTTTGCGCAACTCTTACTATCGCCTCCAAGCGACTTCGAGCTGTGACCTTGTGCCTATCTTTAAAGGCTCTTTCGGTGTTCGGGGTTCATGGATAGGAAGGAGTAGATCTTTCCTTTTCGAAGTTGCAATGGGAAAAATGCTGAGAGGGCCTAATGGGTGCCAGACACCCCTCTCTGATCTGACGGTCCTGAACTAATTCAGCAATACTGTGGGCCCAGGTCCGGGACGTCTTCGACTCTTCACGTCTTGGGGATATGAAAGAGCTGCTCCTTGCGCTTCAAAGTCATGATGGGTGAAAAGGCAGAGGGACTAATTGCGCACCACATGCCCCTTCGGGATGAACGACTAAGATCGCTCTCGGCTCTTTGAGACCCGTCTTGCCAAATGATAAACCTAAGTGCCTCTCCTCCAGGTCTGCTCCTTTGTGACCAGGCGCCAAAACCATGGGCCCGATTCTGGGTGCTTTCGACACTTTGGGGTTCGAGGTTCCGAGATGTGAGAAGAAGATGGACTTTTACCCTTCGAACTCCCAAATTTCGATATGCCGACATGATTAGATCTTGCGCCACGTGTCACTGGATCAGACGACCCAGATTTTGTCTTGAAATATAGGTGCTTTCTCTGATGCTATACCTCGGGTAACTTGGTAGCCCCGAGATCCTGGTGACCATCGATCAACTTCATAGATGGGTCTCGACCGCTTGACAAAAAAACTTCGCCCGCTCGCTTGACTTGTACCCTAAAAAGAGATTCTTCCGTGCTGCACTTGGGCGTTTCTCGTGCAACCTGCGGACCTGGGTACTTTTGTGCCTGATGACAAAAGTTGTTGTTAACATTAGGCTCCATGGGGGATAGAGTTGTCCCTGTGATGCTCTAAGAACTCATTTGCAGCTTCAGTGCCTTGCTATTGGGCTATGGAGTTATTTACTAAACCGAAAATAATAAGAAAAAAAATGAACAAAGAACCAAAAGGACAATATTTACAAACAAAGGAGCCATTTAAGGCTCAAACAAAACATTTCTTCAGAAAATGCCCATTTACTGGGCTGCTGAAAACCTCTTCACCCTCCAAATCCTGCAACCTGTATGTGTTGTTTGAGAAAACCTCAGAGATTTTGAAAGGCCTAATCCATAGGGCATCAAAATTGCCGTGTTTTCCCTTGTCTTGCATGGGTGCATCCCACTTAAGCACCAAATCCCCGATCTCAAACTCTTTCTTCTTGACTTTCCTGTCAAAAGCCAGTTTGACTTTCTGCTGATGGTCCTGAATTCTGTCCATTACCTGCTCTCTGGCCTACTGGACCTCTACCAGTTGATGAACTCTTCTAATCATGTCATCAGGCTCTTCTTGATGATCCTGGAAGAACTTTGCTACAGGAATGGCTAGGTGAGAAGGGAAAACAATTTCTGCTCCATAAACTAATTGGAAAGGGGAGACGCCTATAGATCTCTTTGTGGTCACTCGATCAACCCATAGAGAAAATTTCAACTTTGAATCCCAGGCCCTTTTGTTGTCCTCCAATAGTCTTTTGATGATCCTTATCAGGCTTTTGTTGGTGGATTCTGCTAAACCATTGCCCTGGGGATAGTATGGGGTGGAGTGAATCAGTTTGATCCCAAATTTCTCACAGAACTTGGCTAATGGCTCAGCCTTGAATGAGGCTGCGTTATCAGTAACAATCTTTCTTGGGCAGCCAAATCTTGTGATGAGGTCTTCCAGGAATCCAATAATTACCTTGTGGGAAGCATTTATGGCAGGGATAACTTCAATCCATTTAGTAAAGAAATATGTAGCAGTCAGGATCCATCTGTGCTACCAACTGGAAGTAGGGTGTATTTCTCCAATAAAATCTAGGCCCCATTGCTGGAAAGGTCCCGAAACAACTACAGGATTCAAAGGCAGAGATTTGAGCTGTTGCTTTCCTGAAAAACTTTGGCATGGGATGCAAGCTCTAACTTCTCTAGAGACGTCAGTGAACAAGGTGGGCCAGTAGTACCCAGCCCTGAGAATTTTGTGAGTTGTGGTCTTCCAGAAATGGTGCCCTCTGCATAGGCCGCTGTGAAATTCAACCATGATCCTGTTGGCCTCTTGCGGGTTCATGCATTTTAAAATCACCCCCAGGGGGTCTTTCCAGTATAAAATTTGATCGACAAGGCAGTACCTGACTGCTTTGAGCTTCAGAGCTCTTGCCTTGTTTCTTTGCAGGCCATCTGGAGGTCACAATTCCTACAGAAAATATATGACATCCTTATACCAAGGACATTGGGCCAACAGAGGTTCTGTTTGAGGATGTACATCAACCAACTGATTTTGTTGATTTTCTGAACCTACATTGATGAAATCTACCCCCAAGGCTCTGCAATTTGCTTCAGCCAACAACTTCGCTAAACCTTGACCTTTAATCAATTTGGTAGGCCTTATCTCCAAGTCAAACTCTAGGATCTTGGCTATCCACTTACTCCTCCTCCCATCTATGTCAGTTTGTACAAGGATGTCCTTCACAGAGGCTGAAGGAACATATGTGGTCACTTTTGAGTGCAGGACATAGACTCTGAAAGCTTTGAGAGCTTTCACTAAGGCATAGGCCATTTTCTCCATGATTTCATACCTGATCTTTGCATCTCTTAATGCCTTGCTGAAGAAGGCAATGGGTTGCTCTCTCCCTTCCTCATTCTCCTGCAACAAGACCGCTGCTACTGTATCAAACGAAGCAAAAGAGAAAATTAGGAACTCTTTGGAATAGTTAGGACTGATCAACACATGTACCTCAGTCAATGCCCTTTTTATTTGGATAAAAGATTCCCTAGGTTCAGTGGTCCATTTCACTTCATTTCCCTTCCTGAGCATGGTTGTGATGTGTTTCACCAGCTCAGCAAAATTTGAGACGAATCTCCTCAGAAAATTAATCTTCCCCAAAAAGGCTTGAACTTCCTTCTTAGATCTAGGAAGTGACGGGGTTTGAATTGCCTCTACCCTGCTTGGATCGATCCTCACTCCCTTTGCTGATACTATATGGCCTAATAGCTTCCCTTCCTTCATAGCAAATAACGATTTCTTGGGATTTAGGGAAAGGAAAAACCTTCAACACTTCAAGAAAATTTTCCTCAGGTGACAGTAGTGCTCTTTATCTGACCTTGAGAAGACTGTGATGTCATCCAGATAGATTACCACAAACTGATCTTTCTCTCCGATGAAGGCTATGTCCATGGCTCGCTGAAATGTTGCTCCTGCATTCATCAACCCAAAAGGCATTTTGGCATACATGAATGTGCCCCAAGGAGTGGTGAAGGTTGTTTTCTCTCTTTCCTCAGGCATGACTGATATTTGATTATAACCAGAAAAGCCGTCGATCATGGAAATCCTAGATGCACTGGTTACCCTCTGCAATATGTGTTCCATGTTGGGCAGGGGATAATTGTCCTTTTTTGAGCTCCTGTTCAGTTTCTTGAAATCGACACAAATCCTGATTTCTCCACTTTTCTTCCTCACCGGGACTAAATTGGCCACCCATTTAGAATATCTCAAGGGGACAATGATTTGGGCATCTAACAATTTCTTCACTTCTCTCTCCATGATGGGCAACAACATGAGATTTATCTGTCTCGGCTTCTGTCTGAATGGCCTAGCCTCTTCATTCAATGGGATCTTGTGCTCAATGATAGATGTGTCATAAGTCTTGAGGTCTTCATAGGTCCTGTTATCCCCGATATCTAGGGATAACTAGGAGATCATGTCTCGAGGCCCACATGGTCCTAGACATGGAGTACGGAGAGCAGGAGTGACTTGAGCATGGCCCTGGAGGGCCCATCTTTCTTCTTCTCAGCCAGCTTTGTTCTGTCAGCAGTACCAGCTTCCATCACTACCGGCCTGGGCTTGCATCACAGAGGACTCTTGCTCCATGAGGTAATTGGTCCGAGGTATCACGGTATGTGTCATATTTGATCATTATAACCTTCTTATATATGCATTAGGTTCCTTTCATTTCGGATGACTGCTTGGATCTTACACTAATCCACTTGACCACTGTTGGGGTGATTGATGGGGCGACTTAGCAAGCTGGTATTCACGGGTTTTGGTTAGCCACCAAGGGGGGTTTGCAGAGCCATCGTCCACTCCCACCATCTTATCACTTTTTCGTCTTATATCCCGCTCATCTATCCCATTCCCTTAGTCTGGCCATTAGGATGACCTTCTAGGGTACATCTTGTCTTGTGGGAAGAAGGGGCTAAAGGCCCAGGGGGTAAAAGTAGCTGGTAAAAGATAAAAGCCATAGGAAATGAAAACCTAGAGATGCTTCGCCCAGGGGATCCCCGAGAAGGCAATAAAAAGCCTCTCGATAAGAAACTAAGGGACCCTAAGAAAAAATGAAATAAATAAATGCAAGACCTAACCAAGAGGATGGGAGGTCTCATCACGATCTAACCCATTATGTTCATAGGTATTTAGCGGCATGACATTGCCACTATCTGGTCACCAAACTAGGGCAGTGACCTTTGGTTGCATGGCCAAAGGAAAGGGGGTCTCATCACGAGCCAACCTTCTCATTTCCGCGAAGATACTAGTGGGTAACGCTGTCAGCTCTGGCCACCAAGC